>QVOB01012029.1:0-18154 GCA_014839585.1 Pseudomyrmex concolor | reverse complement strand
GTCTAAAATTGCTATGACCCGCGTATCCGAACGGTCACTGAACGAACAACGTGGTAGACACTTACTAAACATCACGTGAAATTATTAAACAACAAGCGTTTAATGAAATATTCACATGACTGTATACTTGCAACGACGTCTCTGCTAATTATTTTGCATCAAATAATTGATTTAAAAAAAAAACTAGAAAGAAGGAAAAGAAAAAATCTATTAAAATATATTCTTTTTTTCTCTCACGAGAGAAAAATATATTTTAATATATTTTTTCTTTTCCTTCTTTCTAGTTTTTTTAGAAACCCTTTCTCAACTCTTCAATTATTTTTATTTGCGATTTACACCACATTTTGCATACATATGGACGAGCTCAAACATTCCACCCGATAAGACGGCAACGCGCGCGTTCTTCCGCATAAAGTCATGGCGATGCATTATTAAAGTCGCATTCCCCTCCACACTCAGATCGATGTCGTCAGTAGCGCGAACGGACCACGATTTGCTCGCGCAACACCGCGCCGGTCCGTTCGTTTTGTCTGTTCAGGAAATTGGGTTTGGAGATTTCGTTCAGATTGCGGTGCACGTCCTATCTTTTGCATGCGGAAACACCCTCACTACCGCGACGACGTATAGAGGTACAAAAGAGAGACACGCGCCTTTTTTGTTTCTGTCCCCCTCCGTATTATTCTCGTCGTCTCTCCGCGTTTCCCCGCGTTGTCGCGTAATAGTTTGGCAAAAAGACTCGGAGCGGAACAGCCTCGGTCTACTGATCGAGCGACCGGAAATAAAACGGCACCCCCGGCAATCTTATTGGTGGAACTCTGCATACATCGATCGGCACGGACCTCTTGGTCACCCTTCGATTCACCCTTTTCCGATGGGTGTCCCACACTCGAAGGTGAGTCGACGCCTTTTGTCCCTTCCGTTTACCAGAAACCCGACTATGACTGCAAGGTCGCCCTGCCGTGCTCGCCTGCAGCCACCCGATATTTCGTTACGAAGCTGATTTCGAGGGTGAATATCAGTTCCGCTCGAACGGACCAGACCGGAGGATCAGTCCTTGAAGCGAAGGACACTTCGCGCTCAACGCGCTCCGGTTCGCAACGCGTCACGGTCATTACGCGCAACAATTTGCGGTGCGAAATTCTAAGTTTACAAGGAAATGGTGTTAAGTTCGGAAAGGTAGCTCTGAGACGCAAATAAATTACAAAGTTTAAATAAATTTACATTAAAAAATTGTGTGAAATAAGCGCAATAGATTATGATAAGTTTAGCTTCACATAGTGTTTTTTTTTTCGCGGTAATTTGCAAAATTTCGTCTTTAATTTTATCTTTAATTTTAAATTTAATGGAAATGTAATGCCACTTTTTCAAGTGTAAGCCGTTGAAAAAATTTAATTTAACAAAAGAGAAACAACAATGAATTTTTTAATCATTGTTGCGATAGTTTCTATTACATAAATGTGTACGTTATCAATTTCCCTTTATCGAGTACGAGTTTCACTATTCGCGATCAATTGTCGAGAATAAAAAACATCGTACACACGTATGTACATCGTATATACGCGTATGGCACGGAAAATTGAAATCGGCCATTAAGCAAACTTTTACACGTATCTATTGCGAATTGATGAGCAATACAATACGTGGCAGAGCTTTCAGTCACTGTGGCAGAGTTCGATTGTTAGTTTCACTCATAGTATGATTTCAATTTGATTGATGTCTCTCTCTCTCTTTCTCTCTCTTTCTGCAACATTTTTTTTCTTTTTATTTGTTACATTGCCTCACTGAAGGAGTTTCGTTCGGCGCTTGTATGCGGGAAAGAACCTTTATCATGTTCGAGAGTCCGAACGCTTGATAGACTTTTACGTACCGCAATAAAGTGGCTGAAAATTACATTTCGGAACGAAGTCCTTCGCTAAGCCTGCCTCGTAACCATCAAAGTTCGGCCAAGTACAGTCCTCGAAACGTGGAGAGATTTACCGCCGTTCTACCCGAATTTATGCGTTCTCTCCACGAACTATGAATCCAGGTTTACGCGCTGCTACGTTGAAATTAATTAGTTCGCGGTCCTGAAACGTGTAACTGAATCGGACGAATAAATCATGATCAACGCGCTAGCGATCTCCCAAAGATTTTTTCCCAAAACTTGTAACAAGTTTATATAATCTGATAAATAATGTTAAATTATTAAAATGTTTTTGGTCAATTAGAGGTGATGTGACTTTGTTATATTTTTTTTTTATCTTATTACATTTGTTTCTGAATTATAGATTTGTATTTTTATCATTAATGTCCATTAATTATATGACTTTTTTACTAAATTATTATTTATTAAAATTGAAATTAATTTAGTGTCGTCAACATCCATATTTTTAGAGAATATTCGTGCAGAAAACAATTTGCTTTTTTATGCTAAAAGTGTCTAATTAACCGTAACAGAAATATATGGTGTAATGTGATGAGCCATTAAAACGACGTCTCTCATAAGAGACGCTCAGGTAGTGCCGTCGGAAGTGGCACCTGCGACGGAAGTAGCGCGTTAATTCTTTAACGCTCGAAGGGAAACGACGAGAGAGAAACGAGAGAAAAAATAGAGAGAGAGAGAGTGAGAAAAAGAGATGCTTATGTGTCGTACACACGTTAGGTTACAAGCATACAAGTGTTTTATGGCAGCACTCGTCCACAAGGGTATTATCCGCCAATTTACGATCATGGCGCGACATGTTCGGCGTTTATAAATGAGCGATACGTCGCATAAAGTTCCACATAAATTCCCGTCGGGTCCAGAGTCATCGTCTGGACGACGGAATCAAGCGATGATAGATTCGCGCGCGGAGGACAAACAGTGTAATGCGATAAAACGTGTGTAACGCGAGGAAAGATGTCGTTGCAAATCATTCTGTAAACCGAGAGCGTGACACTCAAAAATGCCACGTGGAGAATTATACGCGTTTATAAGATGAAATGTCGACACATGGAATTTAACGCGGGAAAAAAATTTACCGTGTTTCTGAGCGAAAAGCAGAAAATTGAAAAACGTAACGTTACAGTTACGATAAAACGATAATATCGTTTGCCGTTTTTTTTCACGCAGAAAATAAATTTTCCGCTGCTGAAATGGTTAGGTACCCATGTAAAATTTCATCGAAACAAGCATCGTATCGTGCGTGTATCAGATTTTAAGCTTGATATTTCTGACAAGTTCGAAGACTGTTTGTCGCATTTGCTAGCTGTTACACGTTCCGCATAAGGGAGTATATAACCTAACCTACGCGATGAAGGTGGTTCCCAGCCGTGTGCCAAGAGTTTACGGTTTGATCCGACGTTCGTAAAGCGAAATTGCCATCTAGCCTAGTATACAGGGAAGTCATACAAACGCACAGCCAAATATCAAGGACGTCGTGCGCTCTCTCCTCTAAGCTCGTCAAAAGTTTTATAATGATTCATAATAATAATTACTGAGTGCTCGAGAGACGACGAGACAGTGCATAGATTCGATACAAGAATTAGGCAACCCTTTGATGACAGAAATGCATTTTGTGCACGTCATAAAAAAATATAATGTACTTATTTAAGATTAGATATTAAGAAAAAATATTAATAATTATATTATAGTGAATTACTAGCAATGAATAATTACTGAATAATTAATATTTAATTAAAAATTCAAGTATATTAGTTTATCGAACTTTATATCTCTTCACTTGCGTAATAATTGCTTTTATCTGTTACAATCTAATTTATTGAGAACATCTAAGCTCGCACGGTTCGTGATTTTGCCTTTGCTACAACGCGAGTTGATCGAAGACTCGATTATGTCGCTTTCTCTGCCAGCGTCACAGAGATATTGGCCATAGTTAAACAAGATCTGATTGGCGGATCGCAAAGCGCTTTCACATAAACGCGCGCCACGAGAGACGCGAATGACGGAAACTAATTGTTGAAACTGGAGTGTGCCTCAACTCCGGTTTCCAACAAGATGCACTGCGGTGATCCGCAGTCTGGCATCGTGTGGCTTTCGGTTGTAAGAGACGAGAGAAGCGGAAGACCCGAAGGGGATTTAACTTTGACAACGAATATCATCAAAGGATTCACGACCCATGATTGCGCGCTCTTTAACCGAAGATTATTCGCCGCGCGCGCGCCTGTCCGCGCGCTCACCGAACACGGTTTATTTAAATAATCGTCATCTGAAGGGAGTCGTTGCCGGAGCACCGAACCCTTCGTTAAAACTATAGCAACCGTCTCGACAGTTTGCCCTGCGGCGATCTCGGGAATCGACCTTCCAACGCGCAGCAATCGATCTCGCATGTAAACTGGTCGTATCTCTTCGTAGATAGGAGAATGAATGTGCCACGCAAACGTTGGAGATTAATTAATTAATTCGATTTCATGTACGACCAGAGAAAAATAGGGAACAAAATATTTGCATATTTATGCATTTAGCGTCAGATAACAATTTTATCATATCCGACGTTATTAAAGCGTTGATATAATAATATCTCTCTTTCAAAATTTTTAAAACAAATAAATCAAACACTGCATTCTGAAAAGGCGTTTCCGTAACGTTAATAATATTTATCTTCTACTATTTATTTTTTAAATTGCTAGAAAGTTATAAAATTCGGCAGGTACGGAGCGCTATATAATGAGACACGTATTTATAGCTCGATATCGCTGAAACTATCTAAATGTTCGGCCTCGGGCGAGCTACGCGGGACTAAAGTTTCTGACTCGGCCGTTAAGGAATTTACGCCATAAAGACCTCCAGGCGATCCGAACGAAATTTACGCCACGAAATGGGTCAGGGGTATTTCACTTCCCTCGCAAGGGGTGTACTACCGACAAATCTGATTTTCACGAGACGTGGCAAATGCAATCCCATCAGCGTCGAATTTTCCCCGACGATGAAGCACCCACAAGGCGATGCGAACACAATTCGGCGCGTGACGATCAGAAGTCACTTTGAAAAGAAAGATTGATACTTTTGCGTTGTGTCTTCTCGGAGATGTTAAAAGAACTTAAGATTTAAAAGAACCGAAGCGTTTCTAATAAATTAAAAAAAATTGTGTGTTACTGAGCGAGATCGAGCGAAGACTAATAGCCGGAATAGCCATATAAACGCGAAGATAACAAAAGATCATGGAACAGAGTACAACGGATGGCAACTGTTTTTTTTTTTAATTTGATCTAACTTTACATATGCATCATGTTACATGCCAGACAAAACTCGGCCTACACGTATCACGTCTGACTGGCGATGTGTTTTGACCAGATCCGGTGCTATCACGATCTCCTTGGGTCATTCGCTCGTTAACCACACATACACATAGCATATATCGCATTAATTTCACCACATTAATTTCATACAAATTATATATCTCTTAAAATAATTTATTTCTCCTTCTCTCTCTCTCTCTCTCTCTCTCTCTCTCTCTCTCTCTTTCCCAAGTTGAGCGCCACAATGAATAATTCTGCATCAATTTACCGCAAGCAAGATTATCGAGCCCACAAGAATGATCTTTCAGAAATTATTTTTCTACCAGTTGCACATTAGCATCAGAGTCTAATTTACTTTCCGCGACCTAATCTATGCACACGTTTTACAATGTAAAAGTCGTACGTGTTTCCTGACTCGCAGTCTAAAAACTCTATTTCTTTGTTACGTCCCCCGTAGGCGATTGTGTAGCCCCGCAATGCGGCTTATCTCGGGCGGAATTTTCGCGATTCAGTATGCTGGCGGCGCGACGTAGCGCACGACAAGAGAGTACCTGTACACAGAGTAACGCAATACTTCCGCGATCGTCTCACTAACGTAGGTGCAAGGTGAAGAAAGTAAAATGAAAGAGAGAGAAGTGACGGCGGCGACGACGGCGACAGAGGGAAGGGTGGTTGATTAGGCGGACTAGCTCGCCGGTTGTGGCTTGTGCAAAAGGGATCCTGCGTCAGTTAGGGTTGTCAGTCAAGCAGCGATAGCAGCGGGTATAGCAGAAGCGTGCCGCACGCTACTTTAGTCCGGACCGAGCGTCGCGCTCGCGGTGTATATACAATGGTGTGACGTTGTAATGGCTGTATAATGGCGGCGGCCGTACATGTTATATACGCTTAATATCGCGGCGTCAAACGACGTGGAAAGGAACAACTTGAAATGCCCGGATCTGACTCGCGGCTCGTCTGGTCGGGCAGCGTCTACCTCGTTCCATCTTGCCAATCTTTGTCTTCCGTTCGGTCGGCTGCTTTTCTCTCCTTGTCATCTTATTAATTCTGATTAAATAAAAATTCGTCTTTATCTGTAGATTTTGTGTCAATTAGTTCGTAACGTAACGTGTTTGTGAAAATAATTTCCAAGTCTTGATAGATTAATTGACTGCAATTTTTATATTATTACAAAATGTGCACTTTTTTTCTGTGACGGAGACAACGTTTCTCTGTGATAAAAAATATCGCATTTAGACTCCCAGACGCTAAGTGCCTAGATTATAGCAGTCTGGTAGTAAGGAACACAGCTTGACGTACCGTGAAGTATGACAGTCATAAATTCACTCACGCCACCAACTTCCACCAGTCTCCTTCCTCTTCCTTTTCTCCTCTCTCTCTCTCTCTCTCTCTCTCTCTCTCTCTCTCTCTCTTTCTCTCTCTTTCTCTCTCTTTCTCTCTTTTCAGGCAAATCAGAAACACTTGATACATTCCTCAACTTATGAGAGCGGACGCGCGCAAATCCGCTTTAACTTTCATCGCGATAATCCAATGTTCTTGTGTACACATCGACGGATATAAATGTATGTACGTACGCGCGAAATAAAAACGATGAATGATAAGACAACAAAGCACGCGTAGCAAATGTCAAAATTTATCAATATATTGAACATAATGCTCCCCATTTTTGACATTTCGAATCGTGGTATTTTCTTCGCCGTGCGTTAAACCGCGACAATGTGACATTTAAGCATCGATTCTCGATGGAACGAGAAAATGCCAACTCAAACTTGGAATGAATCATTAAAGTCTCATTATAAATAAATTAATAACAGTTTCTTTGTGCAAATTTTGTTTTGCAGAAACTGTCGACTGCCGGTTAGTAAGTTCATTAAAAAGTCCGCGACACTCGTTGCGTGTCCCGACGTTTTTCTGCCTTCTCGTTATCGCGGCAAAATAGATTCGATCACATTACGTCTCTGCACTCTTTCCAGAATGCAATATCATACGCTAAATAGGTATATAAAATACAATTAGTAAGTTATATCTATGAACAGAGTGCACGTAATAACACAGTTCGTTAAACGCAAATACAAGGCGAAAAAGAAAACGAAACGACCGTATTATTTACTGTATTATCAAGCATTGATCTTTTTCTCGTCCAGTACTGTTCATTTATTATTTTTTCTCCCTTCGGCAATTTTGGCTCTCTCGTTACCCGTCGGAGCGAAGAAGTTACCCTCCTCTTTCACAGGAGAAAAATCGCTCTTATGTCAGACAGGAAGTGGCAAGCGGGAGGAGGGCAACGAAAGAGAAAGAAATTGGTTTCCAAAGGTAAACTAATTTCAGACCACTTCGTTTCAACGAGAAGTCAACCTTCGTCAGTCTTGTCTCTGTCTCTTCTCTTCTGTATCGAATATTCTCTCGTTTCGTCATCCGTTCTTTCGCGTGCGCCTCACTTCGCTGACCCAATTACCGTTCTTGCGAAAAGGTCGGCAACGACCGCGTCGTCCTACGCGATAAAAAGGACACGCTATGCCACGGGACCTTCGCAATCTTGAATGCAAATGAAACTTCGGTGCCAGTGATCCTTTGAAGAATCCCTTATCGTCTCTTGAGCGCGACGTCCATTAGACACCACTCACTCGTTCTTCTGCGAAATTTTAAACGAGGCTGATCTCGGGATAATAAAGATGGACGTATCGAGGAACGATGAGATTACTTCAGAATACATGTGCTCGCTTTCTGATTATTACAATTCTTTTTACTAAACGAATTATTTCTTGGATCTTTTCAAGTTGAGAAAAAATTTAATATTGACTAACTCTCGATGGATTTGCAAGTCGTGTTAATATATGAAGATAAATATTTTTGACGAGAAATTACGTTTCATTTAGTAGAAAGCTTGTGTAATGTGTTAAATATCGTTTAAGTTATAACGTTCTTCTGATGATAATCACTGCCTCTAATGGCGCTACGTCTCGTAATCGTCGTCATACCGTGCGTCGAGCAATTCCTCCGTACGTAATCCCTGGTAATTTCGACGTTTGGAGCATAGCAGTCGGGGAGACGTCTCGACGTTTGGATATACCGTCGAGCCGCAGAAACCGAACGCACGTGTAGCGGGGAATGTAAATTGCTCGCTTCTGCCTAAAGCCGCGGTGTAATAAATCTCGGCGGCGAAGACACGACGATTGCCGTCTATCGGGCAGGGATAAACTATCGGAATCACGTACGGGGGATAAGAAACGTCGGAATTCTGCTTGCCGTCGAAGAAGATATCCGAAAATTCCGTCGCACGTGCGAAGAAAGAAATACGGTTTTTTTCCGGTTTTCCACGTCTAAAATGTTACTCCATATTTGAGATTATTTAATGATTGAAAAATAGATATACCAATAGAGTACATAAAATATTCTGCGCACAACCGTTGAACGCAAGACTACAATCGACGCGTATTTCATCAGATTGTTACTGACAAATGCAGAAACTGCATTACAAAATAGGCCACGACAGTTAGCAACGTGTGATTAATATCGCGCTTGCGTAATTATAATAAAATGTATATTTTTCTACCGCGAGTTTCTCTCGGCCGGGGCGGCGAATTAATGTACGATTCGCGTGACGACAAGTCGTTTACACGCGTGCGTAATTATCGTCCTGCCTGACGATATCGTATGTTTTTTTCTGCGATATCTCGCAAAACACCGAAAAAAAGTGAATAATCACGGCACCTACAATGATCACACAAGCGCTGATTTTTGTTGACAATGCGTTTCTCGATTAAACGGCGGCAGTCCGAAAAATGTGCGCAATATCGATGTGCTGGAAAAAATTATCAGTAACTATTTGCCAACATTTTACAGCGAAACAAAAAGAAAAAGAGAATAATTCGAAGAATCAATGAACATCAGCGTGACCAGCGGTCGTAAAGAGCAGCACGCAATTATTGTCGCTGCGAGTTAAATCGCACGTGTCGTTTCTGCGGCACGCGTTCCCTCGCATATTCTCCGCCTCTGACAGCCGATATAATAAAAGCTTCCAGATAAAGTCCCAACTTTTCCCGCGCTCGTAATTTTCGGTTTCCATATCCGAGGAACGGCCTGCGTGACGAGCAGCCGTAATGAAGAGAATGTTGACGTGGTTGGTAGGATGTTTTTCGGCGAAGGCAAAGGGTTTTTTCCGTCGACACGGGCGCGGTTAGAAGTTTTATGTGTTTTGTATCGAAAGTCTTTATGTGCGTTTCTTTGTCGGTCAAACAAGTTTATTTCCCGAAATTACTTCCGATTGTTATCGTAATTATTTTGATGATAAGTTCATTTTGCATTTGATATACAAAAAAAATGATAATTTTAGTTTTACTTAAGGGACTGACACAAAACTTCAAAAATGTGAAGTTTTAAAATTAACGATTTTGTTTGTTTGGCCACAAAATTTATTCTCTCAACAGATGTACTGTATACAGTGATAACGGATTCAGATTTCGGGATTATTGTTGTTGCATTATTGCTTTTCATGGTATATTATCTTCGATACAAAATATTAACGTACGTTCTGTGCACGATGATGTAATGTTCAATATCATTATATGTAATTTCATTGCTTCGCGAATGCCGAGTTTGCTCCGCTACATCGAGTTGCAAGATGAATATAGAATAGAAATACCTCTCTGAAATATTAATAAACCTGTTTATGTTTCCTGCAGCAAATATGAAGCCAAAGAAAATATAGATTGTAACAATGGACGTTAATGCTTTATTTTATATACCACTGTATGTATGTACAGACAACGCTTCTGACATCTGGAACTTCGGCATTTTCTCATTCTCCGTTTGCTATAATTCTCCGTTTTCTCCGTGCGTGAGAAAACTAGTAACATGTTGATTTTCTTTCGCTCACTCGTTTATTTCTCTTAACTTAATCATGTCTTTCCTTATTCTCGAGAAAAATACAGAGAAGAAAACAGAGAGTTAAAGTGCAAACGAAGTTAAATTTCAAAACTACGTTGAACTCGCGATTAAAAAAAGTACAAAAACTTCCTCGAATTTATTTTCGCAAATTTGTTTTTCCTATTTCATAATGTCGAAGAGCTGTAGTTCGAGAAGAAAAACACTGGCTTGTGCCGTGTTCAATCAGACACACAACGAGATGCAAATACAAATTCTATTTTAATCACACAATTGGTTTTTTAAATTGCTACGGATGTAAAACTAACGCATTAGATTTTGAGGTCGTTCATACCAGAAATATTCGATATAACTATGATCTCTTTTTTTCTCTTGAATTGAAATTTTATTACAAGTTTCAAGCGTGATATATGTGGCGGGACAGAGAAAAAGGCGCGATCGTGAGAGACGAAGCGAGGCGGGACGCGCCCGCCGAGTCGAGGCGAGCAACTGTAAGTGATACGTGCCCGCGTATGGTCAGACGGCCGCGGCGCCGCGCCACGCGGCTCTCTATCGCGCATGTAATATGCACGTATCAATATGAACCTTGTCAAATATATCATTCCCGCTCGATATACCCGCTTTCGCGCAGCTACCGCCCGCTGTGAACTTTATTCAATTTCCCGTTTTCCGCGCGCAGCGTATGACGGCGGCGTGTGTAGCATAAACAAGCGCCGCGATGCAAAAAAAAAGCGCGTCTGTTTTGCGTACATATCGAATCACTATGGCCTGGAAGGAACGGCCGGGAGCCAGGCGGGCAACAGACTAGGGTCAAAGCCCACCCTATCTGCCTCCCACGGGTCATGCCTGCACCTGGAGCTTTCAACAGGTACGCCGACCGCTCGCTTGTGTGCGTCATGTTCGATAGCCCGACGTGGCGCGTAAACAATTACTCAACGTGCTGGACGGAAGCCGAATTACATCGTAGGTCAATACAGCAGATCGCCGCGTTCGATATATATGAAGAATTACTATAATAAATCTGCGAAGAGATAGTTTTGCACAGCGTTTTTATGTTTATTATTATTTATATATAAATCTCACTGTTATATAGTTTTTGATCGGTTTTAAGCATATTTTTTTACAACTCTAATTTTCTTGAAATAATTAGTATCAAAGATTCAACATTTTTTATCAGATTATAAGTGATAGAAATAGTAATCAAATTTTCGCAAAAATATGTAAAAAAAGATTATTATTATTTTTTTTTTTTTTTTTGTCAATCATGATCGCGTTACGCGAAGTTCTCGCGCTCGATTTTCGTTCTCGCTCCCTCGTCACAGGGGCCTCACGCGAATTTAATCGTCTGGAAAAGAGAGCGAGCCGTAAAATGGCTTTATCACGGCGCGGTGCGCCGAATTCATAATTCACCAGCTAGCCATCGCGTTTGCGTCGCGTTCGCTCGCCGCGAGAGTTGCAGCGAATAGCGAACTTCGTTTTAAAATCGTTTCGATCACGCGGGGGTGCTTCTTATTCACCGACAAAGCGATTCCACCCCCGCAGTCCTCCATAATTCGACCCTTGGGATGATAATCGATAAAGTGCATCCAAATGTCATTGTACTCCGGGATACGAGCGAGTGACTTACGGTAGTAGAAATTTAATGTCGAGCATAAACCCGGCGAACTTTAACCCACATAGTATGAAGTGGCTCGTAAATCGCGCTCCTGCCACTTTCATCGGCGCAGAACGCGCACACATACAGTACGTCGCCTTTCTTTTTCTGCCTTAGCGTCACTGCGAAATGACGTCCCGTACTGCGATTTTTACGGTCACCATGAGATTGATTCCCGAGCACATGGCGCACGATAAAAAATGAAAATTGCCTCGTATTTTCCGAGTCATGAATCACACTCGTACTGGCAGTTACGTAATTGTCTCGTATTGACGGGAGAAACCGGGGACTCGGGGGAAAAACTCTTAAATCAGCTTCTGCATTGGTCTCAGACGAAACTGGCTTAGGGTTTATTGAATGCGAAGTTAATACCCGGATATATGACATATACACATCCCACTTTCTCATATAATACGAATCTCGTACCGGTGCTTCTCGGTTTATGGCTTTTTAATGACACACATAATCGCGTTCGAGCGACGGTTTTTATTCGCTCGAATAAAAAAGCGAATTAATCGAAATTTCGATCGGCTTGCCACAGAAAAGAAGTATCTCGTTTCGAATCGTGTTTTATTAAACGGATTTTATACGCGCCTCGAAAACTGTCTCGTGAACGTTACGCAGTCAAACGTAAGCTCGCTCGCCGTTGGTTTTACGAAGCTTTTTCATGTACCGTGTGTATATTACGGTCGGTGTCGCGTTATAATTTTATAAAAAAAACCGATCGGCCGCGGTTCGTTGCGCAGGTAATACATGTCACATCGTCATAAACGCGCGACGCGGCTCGTTTCGATTTAAAATTCATTCGTTTGGATTATGCAGAGCCTAGTCGCGCGTGCGCGCTCAAAAATTGATTCAATCGTCCAACAGCGAAAATGCATCGTGAATTTTTCCGCGACGGACTCGTCGCCACGTTCGATATATCGCGCGGCGCGAATTTCGCGTCACGCAATTTCGCATCTTGTTGTCGCGGTGCGTTTCAATATTCTTTTCCATTGTGTAGGTAATGACTTAATTACGATTCGATTACGCGATGTCTCATTCACTCGATTTGTTGTTGCGAGTGGATGCCGCGCGCCGGATCGAGAATTAATCCTCGCCGTAATAATGATTCGATGCTCGAGTTACTTGCGAGACAAATGGAGAAGATCGGCGTAAGGGACAAGAGGAAGATAAATATACGTTAAATCTATAAATGTACGTTGTTGCGATGAATACAATGCAAGGTTTTCGAGAATAAAAGTGATGAACATAACGTGTAGTGGCAAATTTTTAACTGTGGACGTGCGAAATACTTAGTCGCCAAGAGTTCAGTTTTTTTTTTTTTTTCACGGTAACGCGCTCATTACGTGTTACTCGCGACGCCACGTGAGCGATGATTCGTCAAACAAGAAACGAATTAAGGATCGATTTTACGTAACGAGCCACAGCTTTGAGGCAAGCGGAATGTACAATTCTGACAGGTTTGTGTCGCGTATCTGTTGCATTCTTTGATGTCACGCGCTTTGTTGCTTCTTTCTCTCGCGACGTGGTTTGTAATTATACGCACGAACAATTTTTGGGTTTCGCGGAATACTTTTAGCTCGCGATTGAACGTACACCGTGGTGGAATTCACCATTGATGCGCAACTATTACGATTTCACGTACAGTTTTGTAAACGTGTTCGGATTTTATCAACAAGTGTGTCTGTTTTTGGAATTCGTTTGTTCTTCAAAACCGATGCGAGCCAAAAATTCCTGAACGTACAAAGTGAAAATGTCGTGTAGTGCCGTTCAAAACCGATATAAAACTCATCTCATCAAATAAACTCGTTTTCAATTAAAAGCCGGTTTTTAAATCTAATTTTCAAACTGCTATGAAATACTGTAAGAGAGCAAATTGCGCAAACGCGCGAGTTTCACCTGACAAAAGCACGATCATGAAAATATCAAAATCTCGCGGACGTTCACAAAGACGCTCGTCGGCGTTGCGTCAATCCGGGAATGCAAAACACTCGCAATTCGCACAAACGCATAACCGAGAAGATGCTTCCTGCAGTAGATCTTCGTAAACGCGCCGGAAGAAAGAGGTAAAAAAAGCAATATCCCAATTCCACGCTCAACTTATACACATCAGCGTGGCACGTAATTCGCGCCGACGGTCGTAAACTGCGAACGGAGCGTTGCTCCGGAGACTTGCGCGCAAGGGAGTTTCTTAAAACGAATTCATGCCACCGGCGCGCGCGCGAAGGGTAGCAACCGCTCTTTTCTGCCTCTCCAACCCTTTCCGACTTGCGGTGGATGTCGGCTCGAATTTTCGCGGAGACTGAACACACGCGGCGCGTAAAGGGCCGGTAAGGATGAATGTTTTCGGGAGAAACAAGTCTCTCTCTCTTTCTCTCTCTCCCTTTCTCTCCGCGATACCTGAGTACGTGGAACACGAGCACGTACGGGGCTGCGACGATTAATATTAATCCACGGGGAAGGAGGCACGCAACATTAATATCAATGCGGAGTATGTTAGCGCAAAGGTGGAACTGGGCGTAGAAAATCCCACGGAGCAGAGCTGCGAGAGAAACGGCACGGCAAGTTCCGCGCGCAGACTTGATGAAGTCGGAAATGGTAATTTAGGAGTTCTGTTGTTGCCAACAATGCTGCCAACAATTTCGCGCTTCCGAATTTCCGCGAAAGAGACCGCGAAACGAAGTCACGCATTCTCGCTTGCGAGCGCATTCTGTTGTAATAAATATTAATTTTTGACGTAATTAACATAGAATATCTAAAATTAATGTGATAAATTAAAATGATAATTCGAAGATATTAGTTGCGATCTGTTTGTCAGAAGATTTGTTACGTTTGTCATCGAACTATTTGCTCTATGATCGTATCAAATGCGCGAGAGACAGAGATAGACGATGTTGTTTGAATTATTACTCTTGTTAAGCGGCATATTTGAATAGGCAAATCAGGAGACGCGCAATGCAGTCTGCTGAATCTCCGCGGAACGATCCCGAGTCCGTAATCCGCCTTTCTTCAGCGTCTGTTATCAGTTCTGCAGACCTTGGCAGAGCGCGCAGCCACCAGAGGTTCTTGCTTTCGCGAGGAGAACCTTAGCTGGCTGGCTGTGAGACTGTTTTGTTTTCATTAGCTCGGGCTGTTTACTCGCGCGACAAGCTGAAGACGAAGCCCGATACTTCTTCGGGCGCAAGAACAGCTTTTGCTTCAAAGCGGAAGCGGCCGCAGGAAATCTCGGGAGCTTCATAAAAAATGATCAGATAGCAAACCGTGCAGTAACCCTCTTAGGAGAGCCCAAGAAGTTGTGATTCTGATTTAATCTCCGTTATCGTTGCATCTAAAAGTTCAGTTGGAGAAGAATTATTTATTTATTCGCGAGTCTTATCAGATCCACTCTTGTCGATCGTGGCGATTTAATATTGTTTTTTTTTTCCTGATTCAATTATAACTTTTGGTAGATTACAATTCATTTTTCTGAGATTAAAATTTGTTACAAATTTTCGAGTTTTAATCTCACAGCCGTGTTCCGACACAAAATTTACAGCAAAGAATGTCACTACTCCAAACCGACTTTGTTAAAAATACGAGAATAGATATGAAAATAAGAGTTATGCTACTTTGGAAATATCTCTCTGGTCTCGGGAGTGTAACTTTCGAAAACAAAAGTTCAAGAGTCAAGTTAAGCCGACCGCGTCGTTTGCTCATAACAGACTGTTGTTTTCAACTCTTTCGCGACCAAGGTGTGCGAGATTATGGCCTCGTGATATTATACTTATGCGGCAGTTCGCGTTATTAAATCAGCCGAGTCGCGTGTTGTCCATTCCAAGGAAATAAGATCTCTTTCTCTCTCTTTCTTTCTTTCTTTTTCTCTCTTTCTTCTTCTCACACACACACATACACACACACACACATATTCAATCGCGTGAAATGCATCTCGGAATGTCGCCTCCGAGACAGAAACTCGACCGCTCTCGCAGCGCGCTACAATAAATAATTCACGGTGCATCTTTCGCGACGTCTGACTTATGACGCATGCCTCTACTTCGCAACAGCGCGAGATGCAGGTGTAACATACAGTGCCTCGAGCTGCTATAAAATTTCTTCGTTTATGACGCGAAAATGCAGGACGCATATGCAGGCGTCCATAAACGATTCGATTAATAAAATAACACATAAAACCAACTCATTTGCGTTAACTGCTATTCTCATATTTAAAATATATTGTTTTATATTTGTAATAAAATTTATATATAATTCTTTTTTGTTATAGTTTTTTATATGTTAGCTTATATATATAGTTTGCAAATTGACAATAATTATATGATCTTAGTATATTTCAGTTAAAAACTAGAATTCTGGAGACACAAATCGAGTCATTTCAATATATTGCGAGATCGATCTAATATATTCTTATTGTGCGAGAGATAAATCATTAGAGGCAACGTCGATATCCATAAGTGTATTTCAAGACGCTCTATGACAAGTTGTCTGGAAGCGTCACCATCGAAACTGTCAAGACAGATAGCTAAGAGAACTCTTTCCGCTTCTCACTCCCTTCTCGTCGCTAGTCGCGCGACCGGCTGTACTTTGCTGTTAGAAAAGTAGAAAGGAAACGTCTCGCTCGTGAGATAGTCTGAATCTTTAAAGAAGGCGCAGTTAGTACATATATATATAACCAGAGAAGTACAAATGGCTAGCGCCTTCGCGCATCGATTATTCACGCGGGGTCACGTTAAATATGTACGCTTCCAGGGAGTTCGAGCAGCCGACCCGGAGATGCCGGGGATGGCTTCCTCGACGGTGAGAGCAGCGAGGAGGAAACGAGTTTCACAGTCGGCTGTCTCATGCCTTGACGCCCCTGTTTCAATCCCTCTTCGCTCCTCCGCCGCTAAAAACGAGAAGGCAATCTCACCCGTTTGTGTGTGCTTGGGGAACCGGCGAATTAAAGAACGCGACCTTGACTCCGCTGACCTATATTGGGGTCGATGCACATGACGGGGTGCATATTTTCCGCGTGATCGCGCGATTAGGCGCGATGAATCGCGGATGCGATCTTTGCGTCTCGTGCAAGCGCAATCGATCGGTTGGTAGCTATAGAATTTGCATCTTTTCCATATTCCAGCGTTAAAATCTCGATTCAATCGAAATGTATATTTGCATTGAAAAAGTACAAAATTTTTTATTTCCACTTAACACACTTTTCTGTAATATCATTTCTTTTGTGTGATGGGATAAAAAACAAATTTCAAAAGAAAATAGATTTAAATAATTTATTACAGAGATATTCTCTTATCTCCTTTTAGTGACTTGCAGTTACAATAACATTTTCTCGAGAATAAAATTTACTTGAAACAATTTTAAAAGTAAACGACAATTTTTTATGCCGTTTGATCAAACGAATGTAAATTACACAACTCGCGCATTTGAGAAATCAACGTTTGTCACCATTTTAATTAATGACGAGCTGATTCAAATTCGTCAAAGAACTCGTCAGAATAAACATAAACTAGATCTCTGTAGGATAATCCGTGTTCTATTGAAGAACAGATTACTACAATCTCTTATCGCGGTAAAGCACGCGTTCGCCGTCGAATTACGGCGATCGTTATCGGCGTTAATTCCGCTGAATAAATACGTGTCCCGAGGATATGTATGTACGAGCAGCCGCGCGTAATCTCTGCCCCGACGAACCGAGCGAGTCGTCGTTAAATTCGTCTTAGGCATCTGCGACAATCGGCCGTGCGTTTTACTTCGTCGGCGACACGCCTCGCGTGCCCTAACGCACCTTCGGCGAAGTCGAGAAGATTTGTCGACCGGGAGGGTGAGCGCTCATGTCTGAATCTGCGCGCGGGCAGAAAGCGTCGGCAGTAAACTCGCACGCGCGTCTTAAGGGTAGATTTCAGTTCGAAGGAGTGGTTCCGCGCACTTTGTCAAGGTTTATTACCAGGATTCGTGTGTGGAATCGCGTTTGTATCGAAGAATCGTGGCGAGAACCGTAAAAAATGGCTGTATCTTAAAAAAAAAAAGAGAGGAAAACGATGATTTCTTAAAAAGCGCGATGAACTTCTTGACAATATGTTTGTATTTTAGCTAAATTACTATAGTACTAAAAATTATGTCTCGATATATCACAATTAATTTCGAAAGCTACTTGGGATTATCTTATTAAGCAACGATTTTAACGGGAGTTTTTTAATGAGCATCTTGAGATCTGCATTGAGTATCGTAATTTAGAATTCATTTTGCGGAGGATATGAAATATCTCCAGCTAATTAAAGTTTAAGAACGCGAGTTTAAGCACCTCCTTTGCCGGTGCTATTTCATCATGACGCCTCCGAGATCTTGAGCTTAAGCCACCGTATGATTTGCGCGTAAATCCACCTTCCTCCGCGCCCTATCTTTTCCTCT
>QVOB01012025.1:0-18142 GCA_014839585.1 Pseudomyrmex concolor | reverse complement strand
TCTCATTGAAAAGACGTTTACACGCACTGATAAAACTGTTTTAATAACAACCGAAATTATGAAACTGGCCAATCACAGTCATTCCATTCGGAATACTTATGATTGGTTAGTTTCGTAAAAACGGTTGTTATTAAAACGGTTTTATCAGTGCGTGTAAACGTAGTCATTGTGGACGCGAATTACGCTCGCGATTGTTGCGAGCGCCAAGTGGAACTAAACCTAACCTAACCTAACCTAAGTACGTCTCCCCACTCGACCGGTTCACAAATCACCTCATTCTTATCGTAACGTTCGAGCTACAAAAATTTCGACTAGTGGGGCGAAGGGGAGAAGAAACAACAAATCGAGGGACGCGTTAACCCGATCTACGGCCTCTCATTCGGTCCGATGTCGGACAGCACCGGCCAGAGTGCGCAGCGACGACTCTTCCGATTGGTCGCCATTGTTTGCCAATGTTTGCACACAGCCTATCATACGTTCCCGCTCTCAGAGTTCCCAGTGAGTGTTCGCCCCAGTCTGCTCATTGTATTGTTCGTGTCTCTACGGTGCTAACTCGCTCGTGTGGCGCTCTGACTCGTGGATACGCGATAGTTCAGTCTTGTTTTTTCAGTCTTCGTTCGGGAAACGGTTTAACGTAACCGACCAGGTGTGCGCGCGATTATGCGTTACAATATCGCTAATTTTACGAGCGGGTGAGATACAACGTGTTACACCCGCGAAGAACCATATACGGCGTTGTTTGGAAAGAAAATTAACGATAAATCACAATTGTCGTTAAAGGCAATACAAAACGTGCAAACGGCGAGAATTGCGCCACATGAAACGTCACGGACGTCGCGGGTTGTGTGGCAAAGGATCATCTGAACGATTGCGCGCGCGCGCGCGCAGGCTTACATCTCGACGCGATCGTTTCCGCAATTTGTAGCGATCGCAAACGATCCGCACACAAACGATCCTCACAGGCGAAGTGCGTTGTTGTACCACACATATACACACACACACATAAACGAAGAGAGATTTGCGCGGTCGTTTTTCTCCGAAACGGTGCACAGTCTTTTTTATTCTCGTCCTGTGGAGATTGCCCTAACACGTGGAAAAACGTACTTATGAATGCGACCAGCATTTACAATCCGCATCGAAGAGGCCCACGCCTGCAATGAGCATGCCGACAAGGGGTTCCAAACATCTACCCTCTTCGCAGCATCATCCGCAACAACACCATCCGCAGCAGCAGCCACAACAGCTTCAACATCATTCCAGTGCTCATCACCATCATCATCAGATTATACTAAATCAGTCCCTCGTCCACCCGTCGCAGACCTACAGTGCCGTAGTTAATTCACGATTCCTGACAAACACAGGTACGTCGTGCAATTATTCATTGCACATTCTCGCGCTTTTCCGCTCTTTCGGCGATATCTTTTCCTGCATCCCCCTTCCCCCCTTCTCCCCAACGGCAGAGGACACGTCTCCGCGCCTTTTGTCGAAACGTTATCTCGTCGAGATAACACTTCATTAATTGCTTAAAAAAAAAAAAAAAAAAAAAAAAACATGTACGCGAGTGTAATCTACTACTCGCAACGATTACTTATGCTCGTTGCGCATGCACATTGAAAAACGCGTTGTTTGAGGTTAGAACGACCACGCGCGCGGCATGTGGCCACTACCTGTGTGTGTTGTACATATCACGAGAATGTCCTTCATCGCGTGAACTCTTTTTTTTTTGCGGGCATATGTGACGCACCTAACCTCTCGTCCCGTGACTTCGTTTGCTCGAGTGTAGCAAAGAAATAGAAGCTCTTCAATATTTTTTCAAAATACTTAGAAAAAAAATGGGAGAAGAATCGGAATGTCGACTCGGGAAAGGCTGTTTCTCAACAGTGTTCGAAAACACCGAGAAACATATTCAAGTATTCATATGTACGATGTGTTTCCAGTTGACGAAAAAAATCCAGAATCTAACGATCTAATTAGTTTGATGCATTTTCGTATATTTCATATCAAGTGTTTTAAGAAATGAATATTATATAATTACATGTGAACTCTCTTGAAAACGCATTTGTTCCACCAAGAGAACATCTTACACGAGATAACGTTCAACATATATTATCTTTTTCTCTCAAGCTGGAAAAAAAAAAAAACAGCCAATATCCTAAAAAATCACAACACGCCGCAAAGAAACAAAAACACCATTTTTTTCTCTGCGAAACTTGACTTTGCTAGATAAATAAATCTTGAGTCGAAAACTCAACCACGTTTCGTCGAAACTAATCGTCAAACTTTTTCTACATTTACATATGCAACACGCATTCACATTCTGTGTGAAAGCAAAATTTATATCTTTGCGACTGCGCCAAGTTCGACAATTCCAGCTGTGCATGCTGAGAACGACAAGAATGTTCTGGCTTCCGTAATCTCGTTAAAAGCCGTTTTTCTCGCGATTACTCCGGCAGTAGTAATCAGTCAATTAGTTAATGAACAATCTAACGTGTGTGAAATAAATAACTCGCAACGCATATGAATAAATGAACGTGTTAAATGCATGCGAAGATCCGCCTCAAGTCCACGTTTCACATAAAACTGAAAAGAAAAAAATACTTTGAGGCACGTTTTTGTGAAGGACTTTTTTTTTTTAGGCGGGCGAGAAATATTTAAATTACGATACTTGATTTGAATATATTGTGCTTTCACTTTCGTTCGCTCCTTCAGCTTTAATGTAAACACACACTCCTGTGTGTTACAAAAGTCCGGCGTGTTCGCATTTATTTCGTAGCCGCCTATCGCTCTCGTTTTATGTGTTTTTAATACCTTCGTATTTTTTTTTTTTCTTTTTTTTTTTGAATGTCCTTTCTCCCGTAAGCTCTTTCTGTATGTAAAACAACGGATACGGATTTTTTTCATGTCGGATTTGACAATAAGCGTGTACAGGAGCAAGGTGGAGGAGAGCGAAGAAGAGGTGGAGGCCACGATTGACCGACACGACGTGTAACAAACTGTTGAATCGCGCCTATTATAAACGCGGAGGTGGGAGACAGAACTTCCTGCGTGCGAGTCGTGACGTATCCAACCATCCCGACGATAATTCGACGATTTGTCCGACCTAAGAAAATAGGAAGTTCCCACGGAGGGGGAAAGATGTGAGAAACAAAATAGTTTTTCTTACGGAACAAATCTTTTTTAGATCAAAACATCAACAAGGAAGTTTTTTACACGTTGGAACAAGCGTGAGAATTCAAAAACAACGATCGAAACTTTGGTAAATTTGCGTTTAATAAAATCTCACGTGACAATCTGCACAAATATGTTGATTTTTTTTTTTTTTTTTTTTATTGCGTGACTCGAGTTATTGCATTCCGACGCTCCGCACGCGTGAAACGGTATTCTTGGAGTGGAATGGACACCTCTCGTTGCGGCCAGAAAACGGTTGCGCGCGTGTATTTTTTCTAATCGAATCACCGCGTAAAAGAGAGTTAATGGATTTTTAACGCTAATAGATTCTTAGCTCGGAATCTCTCGGGAGAAGAACGCTCGTCGACGTCAAAAAATGTCAAATATGACATTTAAAATTACTTAACGCGCTAGACGAAAAAGATGGATCAGGGTTTGTAGGAAATTGATTATATCTCGTTTCGTCATTAATTTTCCGCAATTGATGAAAATCGATGCACAAGTTGAAGAAGAAATTTTTCTTTTCCGTGGAAACATGTGTGCGCATAAAGAAATAACGAAGGCGCGACAATAAAGTTGGAAAGAGAGACGCCGCCGCGGGTGAACGAGACGTAAAGCGACCGAAGTGGCACGAAGCCGACCGAAGCGGTCACTTCGGCTGGTTGGTACATGTGGCAATCACGGTGCAAGCCGTTTCCTTCACACATTTGGCGCTCGCTTGGTGAAACTGTAATCGCGCAATCGTAAAAATAGTCGGAGTTTGCCGGAGTGCGATAACTTTGTGTCATCGATCGCAAATCTGGAAGTCGCGACAAAACAACAACCGGCGACAAAAGGAAAAATCCATCCGCGGCAAATCCCTCCGTGTGTATCGCACACTGTGTTCTTCGCGCGTTTCACTCAACTGGTTCCAATCGTGGCGACGAGAGGTCCCTCCGTTTTCAGGGACACTCCGCGATCTTTCTCGCTCTCTGAGAGCCGTGAAAACATATGGTAGTAAAATCGCATATCGTTCCCGTTCCGGTTTCGTCGCGACGTGTCGCCGATGTCTCGCGTCGGGAAACAATCTCGCAAAAGATCTCGCGTTATCGTTTTTTCTCGCTGTTCTCGTGGTTACCAATAAAGTATAGCGGGTTGGTATTCGCGCGCGCGTAGCGCGACGGCAGCACCAGATTCCGTCCGGGTTTGTTGTTACTAACGCATCTGAAAACATCGAAAACGCAAGAGAGAAAAAGAGAGAGAAACCGCATCGCTCATCGTGTTCTCTACACGGAGGTTATATAATTTCCAACGGGAGCCGCGCAAACTTCTTCTGTCCGGCGCGACCGTACGCGTGAAATTCTCGATTTCGACCACGTGCATTTTATTTACGTTCTTGACGCACTCGATATAAAATTTAAAAAAAAAAACTGCTCATGCGACCACGTGTCATCGCGCGCCGAACGACGGTGTGGACGACGACGACGACGACGACGACGGTGTCATTGCCAATGATGTATCCGATTGTCGCGGCCACGTATTCATCAATGTCGTAACGGTCATCCCACAACGATCACACGACGACGACGTTAACAATCGAAAACGAACGCGGTGGAAATGCCCCCGGTCACAGGTGGTGAGTTGGTTATCACTTATCCAACATTCCATGGTGTCGACGTGTCCGACACTCTCTTTCTCTCCGTCGAGAGACACACATCTTTTCTCATATCGCGTCTCTTTATCCAAACGGGTCTTCTTGCAAAAAAAAAAAAAAAAAAAAAAAAAAAACCGCATTTACGCGCGTCGCCGTCTTTTTAAATTAACAATTTTCGACACAACAACAATCGGTTACACATCGGTTAATGTGCGCCAATTATTATAGCGCCGACGCGAATTGGTTGCGCAAATTTTTTTAGCGCAAGGTATGTTGCCGAGTGACTTTCGGAAGATGTCGCGTCGCGTGGCGCGTCTCGGCCACGTGACTTTCTGCGCGAGCGATATATCGCTCGATATCTTCGAAACGGTCAGTACGCGCGACTGCGAAACACACTGGCTGATAAACACGTGTTAATCCTATTCAGCCGCACCGGAAGAACAGGTCTGTTTCTTTTGTGTTCTTTGCCGCAGATAGTTTTTTTTTTTTATTTTCTATCTGTAGCGCATTCAAACCGCCACACGGCATTTAACAATAACGATATTCCCGTGAACTATTAAAAAGAGCCTCCAGCGGAATGACGATAGCGTTTAGTTTTCGACCGGGTTGAATCGCTTGTTCCCACGAGCGATTAACAACGTCAAATCGACCAATCGCTAGGTTCGCCGAAGTGACGTTCAATCAATTTGAACCACTTCGAGAGCGATACAACACGTATCGGCCAAAATACTAATAGTTGAATATTTTAGTTTGTCAACAACCAAGAGAGAGAGAGAGAGAGAGAGCGACCGTTTCTTACTGTAACACGATATTCCTTCGTGATATATCTGAAGTTTTATCTTTCTCCTGTTTTCTCACACGATAAGAATATCGTAATGTCCAATTGATTGGAGAAACAACATTTGTTTTTGAAAGACAAATACAGAAAGGAATGTTTCTTCGCGCGTGTTGCCACATTCAACCTAACCGATGAAAACAATTCGGTGGGAAAGCAGAGAGAGAGAGAGAGAGAGAGAGAGAGAAATGTCCAAGTGAGAAACACCGCGAGGATGTTGCATGTAAAAAAAAAATTATTCCTTCGAACTGGGGCGAGCCACTGAAGAGAGAGATCAACAGTTGTTCAATTTCTCTTGACATGTGTGTATCAACACAACGTATCTTGAAACGCTCTCTCTCTCTCTCTCTCTTCCGGTTATTCCTATCATCGGGATATTGAAAAAGTATTTCTGTTATCTCGTCTGTTTCATAATGTATTTTACAAAATAGACAAATAAGACATTAAGTTGTTTTTAATACACACACACACACACATATACGTTACATAAACGAATGAGCGCGATCGGTTTGTTAAAGGTGAGCAGTGACTACTTGCCAGTTGTGTCGGCATCGGCCTTTCTCCTTCCAACTCGCAGATAAGAGATACTCCTCCGAGAGTAAACGATCGGCTAAAGTAAGAAACGATCGAGTTGATTAATTCCAGGATTCAATGCCAAACGTTATTTCATTGTCCGTTGTGCTTAACGGTGAATCGGAAACCGTTTCAAACCCGTTACCACCGTACGTGCTTTTTGAGCAACCGATGCGAATATAATAATAATAATAATAATAATAACATATCCGAAACTCGCAAACTTGCTGTTTCAGAGCTTGTGAAAAGACCTATCTCTCGAATTTCAACAATGCGTCTTTTTCCTCACTACATTCTTTGCGTTTATCTTCGTTTGTAGATGCACATTCCTGCGGTGCTTCTCCGTAGGAAACAACAATGTGTTCAGTCCGCAGTGTATGATCTTTCAGGTAGACGAAACTAGGGACGTTTTGTTCGGACTAAACGAGTTTGTACAAATCGGCTCTCTCTCTCTCTCTCTCTTTCTCTGTTGTTATCCGTTTGTATTATTATATAATTCTTATAACGTGTGTGTCGTAATCCTCATTTCTTTCGAAGTCTTACGATAGGTAATTCGAGCGATGTAGGAGTGATGTTCGATGTGTACGACGTGGTTTATTTGTTATTGAATTGTCGAAAGATGAGGGAGAGAGAGAAATAGTTTTTCTTCTATCATAAATATTATATTTGAGTCGCACAGGCGCTCAAGTTCGAAACATTTTGTCAGATCGATCGACGATTTAATTATCGCGCGACGTTGTAAAATTTGATCGACTTTCGAGTTATTCGTCATTCCGAATAACAAAGATTGCGAACGACGAGTGAAAGGTGCTGTTCGCGGTCTCTCCTGTGCGCGTTCGCGGTGCGACTCGATTCGAATCGAAGAGAGTCGAAGCAAATGGAGAATCGCTGAAAATGTGCATTCCTGGCAAGGCCGCTCGCTCGAGAAAGAGGCCAGTGAACATCCGGGGAGAAACTAACCGTACACTTTGCGCACTTGCCTTTTGCCGCTCCCCTTCTCCCTCTCGGTCGATTAATTTTACGGTTACGCGTCGGTATCTGTCATCATCTTTGAATCGTACGGTATTCGCGCTAGTATTTTTAGAGAATTTCATTCCATATGGTTTTTTTTTTCGGCAGATCTATGCAAATTTCGATAGCGCTCTTTTTCTCTTCGCTTTCTACATATGTATGTAGTAGTGGCGTTTATAGATTGAGGCGTTTACTGAATCCTGGAAACGTGTATGCCGTTCTTTTTCAACTCACTTTAACGCTCAAGAAATACAACTCGCATAAATATACATATAAAATAATTATGAATATGAAACAGCGTAATTTGCAACAGCGCGATTTTTGAAAAGAAGCGAGAATTTCTAAATTCTTAATTTCTTTTTTTTTTTTTTTGCATGCAACAAAAACTGGCGTGGAATTTTATTAGAATGATATCGTAAGCACACGCATTCCAGAAGATGGATTTTTCTTCCTAAAAGTACAATACTTAGTAAATTTCTGCAAAAAAAGTTTTCTTTGAGGCGCTTTTTTGGCGAAACACGGTGCCATAGAAATTTTCTCGTTAAAAATCATTTTTCTCGAGCATTTTTTATAGACGGGTTCTTTTTCGCTGCGGGAGATCGTTCTGTCACGCTCGCTTCTAATTCTTTATCTTTTGTCCTCCGTTACCTTACAATTGATGTCATCCGGTCGAAATAAAATTTACGACTCGGACATAATAGGCAAATTCTTGAGTTCACCTTTACGTTATTTTTTAAAAGTATTTGTTAAAGTTTGAAGCTTTCCCATACTTGTTCGTTTTGAAATGAAAAATCGTCAGATGCGAGAAGAGTCGCAACACGTGGTTGTCATAAATCACGAGAAACCAGTGTTTCTAAACGCATACTGGAAACGCTTCGTTTGAATGAGTTCGCGTGTTTCGATTTGTTCTGTCGAAATCTCATAAGAGCTTTACTTAATTGTAATTATAAAATATAATTACAATTAAGTAAAGCTCTTATGAGCTTATATTTTATAATTACAATGAGCTTGTATTTTATAATACAAGCTCATATATTTTATAATTACATATATTTTATAATTAATATATATTTTATAATTACAATAAGCTTATAATTACTATGAGCTTATATTTTATAATTACAATTAAGTAAAGCTCTTATGAGCTTTATTTAAATTATTATTTTCCATATCAAAATGCCACTCTCGTCTTACATTCAATTTGAATTGTTAATAAATTTTTCGCATATTTGCGTATATGTTTTCATAAATCTGCTAACTCACCGGTAGTAAGTTGATTATACAAATTATAAATAATACACATGCATTTCTTGCGATAAAATAGTTTGGAATGAGAGTCGCGAGTGCCACCGTTAAGACGGCACGCTCTAACGTTGTGACATTTAGCACGTGTGCAAGACACAACACCGACCATTCTATCGGTGAACCAGCTTCTAAACAGTTCCTGGTAGAAAGTGCACTTTTATACGCGACTGGATAATTTTTTAATCTCGTCATATCTGCTCAAGTTAAACATCGAGCTCGACAATCTCGAACGGTCGCCACACACATACACGTATGATTTAACACACGTAAACGTTTTATCAATCGTAGGTTCTACAAAATGATAAACCGAGTCTGTGAGCGTGCTTCTACATTTTGAAAGTAAAATATTCGATACATAAAAGAAACACGAGGAAAAGGGCTTTACTTTGAGGTTTTTTTTTTTTTTTTAAATGCTTGAAAACCTTAGCGTCTAAATTTTTCCTGAAAAAAAGTTTACTGAAATACCAGAACACTGTTGAGTCTTCTTTCAAGAAATTTCTTAGAAATTTCCGGTTTTTTAAATATATTGTTCAGAATATAATACACTTCCAAATAATGGAACCCTAGAAAAAAATTGCAAAACAAAATTTCGGGACGTTTTATTTATTTTCTTGGTCGGGGTTGTTTGGTTTGGAAAGTAGTTTTGTCTCGTGCTGAGACGAGATCACTTTCTCTTGAAAATTACGATTAAACGACGCACCGACTTGGGTTGTAAATAATGTATGTCACACATATTTAAGCATGAACTTTGCATGACAGTGGCATTTCGGAATCGATAGAATGTACAAAACAGTTTGATTACGTTTTTATTACTTAGGTACGTTTGATTCTTTCAAAGAAATAATTTTATCTTATTTAAAATTTTTCAATAACAATTATAAAAAGCCGAAGAGCGAAACTAATTGTCGCTATGTGCTTTGTGACTTTTGCATAATGAAATATTTTTAAAAACCACGTGCTCTCTTACTGACGAGCCAGTGAAGTACGGATTTTATCAGCCGAACGTGTACACTCGTTACTTCCTCTTCGTTACGCTACGTGCACCGTATTTGCTCGAGTCTAATCGGTGCAGATAAATACACATGTATGTATAAAAAAAAAAAATTATATTTATATTCATAGATTTTGCTCGAGGAGAGAAAAGAGAGAGTGCACATAAATTACTCATTCTGAAGAGAGATTTATCAAACGATACACACAATTGTGTATGCATTATTAGCGAACATGTCAATGATATCGCTCGGTTTGTCTGTTAACCCGTTTATTATCGAAGAAACACGTGATTGTTGTCTCGCGCTCCGGCTATTTTCTTCTTACGAGAGAGATCTCTCGCTTACCGACCGACTTCTCGAGATTTAGTTTCTTAGCTCTCACCAGGGCAGCGCGACGCTCGCGTCTATATGTTCATCTCTTCGCGAATTATACGAATTATATCTCTCTCTCTGTTTCTCTCTCTCTCTCTCTCTCTCTCTCTCTCTCTCTCTCTCTACACATTGTTCTTTGTTATATAAATATAATGTACGAGAAACTCGGTTTCTAACGCAATTGAATTGCATCAGGAGATCATTTCCATCCGGAGTGTGCGTCTGGATAGCATCTGGACAAATTATGAAAATTTGACGCTCCGGATATATTATTCTTCCGGAACAAACAGCGTGTCGAATTCGATGCGTGGACATTCCTATTGTTTTCGGAAGAAGAAAGCCTCGGAAGAAAATTCTCTAGTACAGACATGTTGCGTACACACTTGACGCATTAGATACGTAAAACCATGAAATGAGCGTTTTTGGAAAAAACGACGAGTAAATACACATTGTCGATGAGATGTAAAGAAGGAATTGTAAAACGTGCGCGGCAAATCCGCGGAAAATAATCTAAATTTGCAACCTGGGATTTTGTAACATTATTCGGATTGTCTTTGAAATATTCCGAGTACCTACGGAATCGAAATCAATCTCGAATATCCGGATACCATTTGGAAACCATACTGTGCATCATGTCTCTTGGGAGGCTAAATAAGCTCGCTTCGTCGACTCGTGCCGTTTTCCTATACTACTTGAATTTACATTTTATATGTACGATATATCGCGATTTTTTTTTCAACGAAAAGCTGAGCGAAATTAGTCGTTTCTGTAAGTCACGTCGGTTGCGCGACGATTATTTAGTCGCGGAACTCACAGTTATTAATACACGCGAGCGCACGTGTAACGATTAAAAAGACAAGTCGCGACGACAATAGAAAATCGCGTGTCCAGTACCTTAACATAGTCGCAAATAATTAAATATTTCAAGTCAAGTTCACGTGTACTGACGAGACGAGACGAGACGTTTCAGACTGGACGCGAAATATAAAGGGAGAGAAACTCAACGTCATCTAGAGAGAGAAAGAGAAAGAAAGAAAGGCGCGGTCGTTGCTCGGCGTTCATGACCACGGTTCGGCGAGGGTTGGAAATTGTTCGAGGTCATTTGAGGGCTAACACACGATATATAACGCACGTTCGTGGCGCAAGACGAGCGAGCGAGGAAGGGTGGTGAGGAGAGAGAGATTGCGAACGAGGTCTGCAACCAGCGTAGAATTGAGGGTGGGTAGGGTCGTTGCCCGGGGGAGGAAGAGTGAGGAAGAGAAGGCCGCTAAATATCGACCTCCCTTTGCGTAGACTCTCTGTCTCCCATCCAGACGTCTGTCGGGGATGCTATCCTTCTCTCTCTTTCGTGAATCTGCTTTTTTCTTTTCTCGTTCTGTCTCTCTTTTTTTGCAAACTGTTAATCTATACGTAGAGTGAGAAGAGGGAGAGGGAGAGAGAGAGAGAGAGAGAGAAAGGGATAGATATCTCGCTGCCGCTCTCGACACACCACGAGGTTTTCATGTTACTTTTCCAAGGTCAACGGCTCGGAGACTCCAAGATCCATGCTGGAAAAAGAAAACAACTTTTACGGTTCTCTCGTAAACAGTACTGTTTCCCCTTTCTCCTCTGTTTCCGGCGCACTTCGATAACTTGAGATGTCGCGAGGTACTTCACGTAATAATTGCGACACTAATTATTGACACTGAATTAAAAAATTTTCTTTCAGAAATGAGGCCGCGTTCGAGAATTCTGTTTCTGTTCTGAGAATTATGTTGTTATTATTATTATTATTATTATTATTATTATTATTATTATTATTATTATACGACTCACAATTGCTATATATTTTCGTGCAAGAATTTGAACAGGTTGAAATCTTTGATTTAAAAACGTTGCTGGAAGGTAACAAGCCTATTCTCTTCTTCTTTTCTTTAGTTTGCCGGTTTTCCTTTTGTGATCGTTTTTCTCACAGAGAGATTTTACAGATGTGTTCCAGAAAATTTCCTTGAAAAGACAATTTTTGGCGAAGATATTTAAATGGATTTTCGAGGAACAACGATAGAACGATTCTGTTCTATCGTTGTTCCTCGAAAATCCATTTAAATATCTTCGCCAAAAATTGTCTTTTCAAGGAAATTTTCTGAACAAGTTCTGGAACACATCTGTGTAAAATTTTTCACTGGCAAGTTTTTTATTTAAATGACCGTCAGTTTAACGAACGTTACAAGGACAGTACGTGCCACAAAAGTGAAAGAAAAGATTCACTTTAAAACCTCTCACACTGTGACACTCTGTTACGTTGTTCTTTATGCCTGCTGTCTTCTTTAGAGATAGATAGAGAGAGAGAGATAGATAGATAGATAGAGAGAGAGAGAGAGAGAGAGAGAGAGCTGTAGAAGTTGCTGTAGTTTTTATCTGTATCCTTTTAACCCGCTTTTAAGCAATTTTCTGCGTTTCACTTCACACACTGTTTCCAGCGCACTGAATTAACGGTTGGTTTTTCTCCAGAAAGGAATCTGCAACTCAAGTTTATTCGATAAGATAAATCCGATGATAAAAACGTAATACATGTACGCGCATTGAGTCGATGTAACAAGCGAATCGACTAGACGTAGGCGCGAGAGAGGAGATGATTGGCGAGATGAAAGATATGACTTTTCCTCTCTTCCGTAATATGGGTCATGCGGGTCATGCGATCTTCCTCTTACGCCCCTTTTCGCACCTATCCTATACTAGAGGCGGCGAATCTAGGCTGTGTGGGCAGAAGCACTGGGTGCATATAGGTATCGATCGGTTGCTGCTCTGCAGCTTGGCCTGGTGCACTGGCGAAACTAGGTTAGGTTCTAACCCGCGCTATTCCCCCTGAATCTGTTTTTTTTTTTTTTTTTTCCACCGTTTTGCGGCACCGATTCTTCATCGCCATCGCGATGCTGCGACAACTCCTTTCGTCACGGTTTTACACCTTTTCACGCCCTTGCGCGTTCTTCGTACGCGCGTGCATATACGCCCGCATTCCGTTCGTTTTCGTAAATCGCGCGTAAATTGCGAGAATCGCGAGTCAACTTGCACTTTCGCGTTACGGTACTGTCCCTAAAAGAGTTGCCTGTTATTATTTCTCTCTCACTCTCTCTCCTCTTTTATTTGTTTTATGTGTTCGACATGTGCACATTCATTTACAAAATTACCTATTCCGTCTAATCTAAAGCTTCTTTTGCGAAGTTAGGGCAATTGAGAAAAACAATTGCATTTGAATAATTTGACATCTTTTCTCAAAAAGTTGATCTCGTACGAACGTATTTTTATCTTCGTCTTAATACATTGCGGACCACCAGAAATTTTTATTGCTAACCATTTCACCACTAACCCCGGTCAGCAGTTTAAGTATTTAATTTCAACAAATATGCGAGATATCTCGTCAACGGCTTTTGACGTCTGGAATGTCAAACGCGAGATATCTCGTCATCCTCGTTCGCAATGTGTTAAAAGCGATACGAAATCTATATAGGTATATATAAGTACTGTGTATTGATTTCATATATATTTTAGTCGTTGGAAAAAAAGAAACATTTGAGGAGGATGTAATGACGACAGAAGATAGCGAACACTTATATTTTCCTATTTTATTTTCTTTTCCTAGTTTTTTTTTTATGAGGATATATACTTAGAATATCTTTAACAAAAGATGCTTTGTGTGTGTGTGTGTGTGTGTGTCAGAAAAAGAAAAAATTCGTAAATTTATTTGAACGATTGTCTATCTGAAAATAAATGACACATTTCTTTCGAAACACAATGTCTGTTATTGAGATATTGTGTATTGTTAAACAAAAATTGATTTCGAACCCAAGAACATCGTTAGTTCAAAATTCCAAAGAGACAATGTCACCTTTTTAAAAAAAGACGGTCAAACCTACCTAGAAATTTGTTATATGCCGCAAAAACGTAAATGACTATTGTAGGAATTGACTATTGTAAATTTTTTTTTTTTTAAAGCGATTCAGTTTTTCGTCTCTCTTTTTTCTGGTCAGACAAAAAAATAAAACAAATGTTCAATGGAACAAAAAACTGAAAAGATAAACTGTACGAAGCGGAATGTTTCTCTCTTTTTCTCTCTCCAGTCAGAAAATTACATAATAGCTATCCTAGATTTCCTATTAATAGGAAAACGTAATGTTTTTTTTCTAACTGTTATAAAAAACTTATTGTTAGAGAAAAAAATGACAAAGATTTTCATTTTTAACATACGCATCTAACTTCTTTTTTACGTCTCTTTATTCCTCTGATGCTTTAAACGCGCTTTTATATTTCATACATTTTAGTGTTATTTATTTCGAATACATAACTCACCGACTCACTTTTTCTTTTAACAATTAATATCTGAAGCATAAAAAAAACACAGCTCTTGAAGTATTAAAATTGTCCGCAAATCGCGCGCATGAAGATCTCTCTCTCTCTTCTCCATTGATGTGTTCGACCGCGTACATTCCTGAACGAGTAATTGTAGTTGGGAAAACGCGCGGAAAGATGGCGCTCGGGTAATGCGAATTTGATTCGTTGGTAGACGAAAGAGGACTGGCCTGCTTGCGTCAGTCCAACGTCGCGTCCCTCGGGGAAGGGATGCCAATCTGTCATCGCCCTTAGTTGATTAGTTCTCGACTCGAGTATCAATCCCGGCTTTAGGATCGGGAAATTTCACAGAAACTCGAAGAGGACAAACAGTTGTTACCTAGAACAGAGCTGGAGTGTAAGTGAGTGCAACGAAAAGCGCTCAGAAGCGCCGCGAATGCCAGGACGCTTGACAACACTCACTATCAGCGGTGTGTGTCGCAGCCTATAATGGCATTGTATCATCGTGTGGGTGAATATTCGCGCCGCGTCTGTGTACGCCGTGTGTGAGCGCGCACAAAGGTGCGTCCAAAAACGTTACTCGTCGAAACAAATCGCTCAAATTGGTGTGTATTGTTGATTTTGTTTTTTTTTTCCATTTCTTTTCTTTCTCTCCTCCCCCTTTCCCACTGTTCCCCTATTGCTCTATGCTCGTCGCGAAACGCACGACGGAGATAGATACGCGCACTTAGGCGAGAATTGGCGCGCTCGGTACTTTTCGGCGCGCGTCCCGAACGCACCCGATCGTCTCTCGCGCAGTGCGAGACAACAGTTGTAACCAGCCTCGCCGTTCCTCTCGGGGGCGAGGAGCTTGAGAAAGTTGCGCGATTCGCGAGGTCGGTGTAGAGAAAAAAAAAAAAGGCCAAAATAGCCGAGCGCGGGGAGATCTGCTCTCCCGTGTATGCCGAAATATCGGTTCTGTACGTGCGCGGCGAGGACGCGAACGACAACGTCGTCGGGCTTGCTCGTACCAGGCGAGTGGGCGACACAACCGCCGAGCGAGAGAGATAGACAACGCCGGTCGAGCCTTAAATATCGATTTTGGACGAGCCGCGGTACTCGCCGTCCGCCACGACGGAATCCGTTCCGCCACCTATGTGGCCTGGAAGAGTACACAAGCGACGTGCACGCGACGACAACAGACTTTTGACAGTCTGCCGTCTCGGCGTACAACATCCTTGGTTAGTCGTTCGCACAGTCTTGCTAACCAACGCGAACCAGCCAGACGACGACGTGCGCGCGACGACAACTCGCGCTCTCATGGATGTGTGACGCGTTAAAAATGTCGATCGCTCACAACAGCCACGTGTGTTTGGTGTATTCTTTTTGAGTGGAAGCGAGATCTCTCACGCGAGAAAACAAATTCTCACGCGTCTCGATCGTAAAAAAAGAAACGCTTAATGTCGTTCGCGAAAAAGCGCGCGGCGAGAGTCATTACTCATCGAGGGAGGAGAAAATTTCAGACGAACGACGAGGAGTAGGAAGACCAAGGATGTCATGGCGCGCCTTAGCCGATTGATAAGTTGACGGATAGCGAAATTGATAAATTGGTAAACGGAGAGAGGAAGAGAACGATACTTCTTTTTTCCAGAAGGAAGTAAAAGAAAAAGAGAGAAAGGTGGGGAATAGGTCGCGCGATAGGTGGAATTTGCGAAAAAAAATTTTTAACGAAACAAATTGGATTCCAGCGATTTGCGACGATGATCGCGAACTCGTCTCGCCGCATTTGCCATTATGTAAACATGCTCGGTCAAGCCTCATCAAAGAGACACGGTTTTTAAAATCTATCCTCTGAGAGAGCGAGTGTCAACAAAACGGGAAAAAGAAAGGAGAAAAAAGAGGAGGAAGCGGTGAAGAGGCGAGATTGTTGCTGCGCTCGGGTAAAGGAAAAGCCGCCAGCAGCGACGAGCTGCTGCCTCGCATCGGAAAGATGGTTTCGCGATATGGCGTCCAGAAGGAGAGCGCGGTGGGTGTCGCCGTCGGTGCCTTAGGACCGATGCATTGTCTGCTGCCACACTGTGGCGGTCCTCATGGTCATCATCATCTTCAGGCGTCGCATCCTCAGAATCCACAACCGGGCCATCCCGTTCATCCGCCGCCACCGCCATCGCCGTCTCCCCACCTAAATCTGACGCATCCTCAACTTACCGTGAATATCGGCCACCTTGGCCATCATCATCACCATCAGCAGCAGCAACAGCAGCAGCAACAACAGCAGCAGCAGCAACCACAACATCAATTACCTCCGCAATATCGAGTCACTACGAATCGTAAGTCTCTTAACAAAGATAGAGGACGAGGAGAGAAGGAGGAAAAAGAAAGAAGGAGACACTCATATGTCTGGATATTTGCCAATTAACATGAGGATGAAATTTCTTTTAAGTTGTTTTTGTTTCGAAGATTTCTGGCGCTGAAAGAACGTCTTGGTTTCTTTTTTTCCGCTCTTCTCTCGATAATTTCATGCAATATTGCGACGACACGTCGTATTGTTGTTACAGAAAAATTCATATCTGTTCTATCAATGATACAACGCGCAATAGACAGATGTTTGAAACGATTTTATCTCTCTGTCACTCGACAATGTAGTTCTTTGCACTTAGCAATCTATTTAGCAGGTAGTATAGACACACCACGTGTCCGCGCGTTATTCCCATTACCATTCGACTCTTTGAGTTCTTTCTTTTTGCGAGACGCAGCGTGAGACGTCTCACGTCGGTCCTCTTTCGGCACTTCTCTTTTAAAGTTTTTTTCACTCAATATTGTCGGCGCTATAGGTTTTTTTCCTACTAAACAGTTAAATTTGTAAAATGCTTTTAATTTATCGACGACATTTTTTCCTGTTACGATTAACGCGAGCGCGATATGCACAATCGAAATAAACTCGTAAGATTGCTTTATCTCGCTAAAACTTATAGTTTTGCGAGATAAAGCTTCTCTTTTGTTCTCGATTTGAGCGTTTTGCTCACAAGTTTGCATTCTTATTGTTTTTCACGAGCAACCAAGTGAGTTTTTTTTTTTTTTTTAAATGATTCACTCTCAGTTAAGACGTTGCATCTATTGAGAAGCGATTTGCTGTACATTGGTGCAGTATTTCACAGTAGACTGCTGTTTAAATGACAGTATAATATTCTTTGTGAAAAAAATTGATAAATTTGATATTTGGTTGTATAATCATGTATAATTTATACATGAGACGGTCTCATGTACATGTAATTTACACGTAAATAGTATAATGAAATAATAAAAAAACTTTATCCTCATACAATAAAAACTTTATCCTCGTACGAAAGATTTTTTTTCTCTTAGGTTTATTTTAATCTTGGTTCATTACAGATACGTGAAAAAAATCGAAGTGGCAAAAACTGACAATTTGTATTATAAATAAAACGATGTAAAGCATAAATATGCGTTTGTTCGCCGGTGTAGAATTGATCATTCTTTTGCGCAATCAGTCGATAATTGAAAATGCATAATAAGAACATCTTTGTAATGAGATCCTTGTAACAAGAGTATTAATATATCAGATATGCATAAATCGGACATGAATCTAATCGTACGCGAGCTGTATCTGATCGAGAAAGTATGTAAGCGCAAATTTCGAAAGTAGCTATAAGAAAACGTTCGGTTACATCAATTTGCAGGAATTGTCCTTGCATCTCGCACACATGGCGAGAGAAACAGCTTAAACTGTGATTATACGGCTAATGCGTTTTAAATATACAATTTCGCGATAATGTCGGCAAAACGTATTGAACGATTATACAGAAGCACACAAATACAATTTGCGGTTTTACGTATCATATGTATACGTGGGCAGTCCGATAAGTACTTAGCCTACAAAAAAAAAACAAAAATTTTGGAAAAGTGGCGATTTATTTCTCAACATAG
>QVOB01012022.1:0-17857 GCA_014839585.1 Pseudomyrmex concolor | reverse complement strand
CCTGATGGTTCACACTCCACTCCGTATTATACGGTTGTCAGGAATTCTGATGCTGTTTGCTAAATTCTTTTTTTTTTTTAACATTTACTCGTGTTTTATGTTAAAAATAATAAGTTGTAGTTATAATAATTAAATTGTTATATGTTAAGTTTTTACAACTGTCTCTTTTTACATTCTTTAATTCTGAACACATACTAAAGTAATAGTAGTTCAAATAAAACATTTGTATGTATGTATTTATTAAAAATGTTTGTAACTCAATTTTGTATCGTTTCTCAGATATCGTTTTCAGGAATTTAGATTGTAAAAATGATAGGCAACTTAAAACTGATTGTAAGAAAACTGTGAAAGTAAAAAGAGACTAGACATTGAAAAATAATTGAATATGTACGCGATTTGTAAATATATTAATTTTTATAAGATGTTAAAAAAAAAAAACCTGATGGTTCACACTCCACTCCGTATTATACGGTTGTCAGGAATTCTGATGCTGTTTGCTAAATTCTTTTTTTTTTTTAACATTTACTTGTGTTTTATGTTACAAATAATAAGTTGTAGTAGTTATAATAATTAAATTGTTATATGTTAGGTTTTCAAAACTGTCTCTTTTTACGTTCTTGTCTTTAATTTTAAACACGCGCTAAAGTAATAGTAATCGCGGCAAATATATACGGAACAATTCGAATGGATCAAATTCGCGATATGTAAGTGAGTTTCGAACTATCGAATCAGCGAGCGTTATAGATAAAGATGCAGCAAGTAAACAATTTATTGTTATAAGTAAACAATTTATTGTTATAAACACAGCACAGACCAGAACCAGACGAAACCGACTGGAAAATCATGGACGGCTTCATAGTTTCGATGTGCGGTACCAAACATTTTAGCGCTCGAAAACGGCAACAACAGTAGGTCTTAGGCCAGAAATACGCGAAAAGACTTAAACATTAAGCAAATCAATTAATCACAGAGCGGCATTCTTTTTGAACATAGCTTACATTTGAGAAAATAGAGAGAAATCTATGCTCTTCTTTGTTCCGATTAGTCAGTCAACGCGTTATTGTACTCGTATTAAAGTTCTTGAAGGTAAAGTTTGGACAATTCGGACTTTTCGCTGATTGGTTTAGTTTCTAGTGTAGCCAGAAATAGCGGAGAATCGATCAATCAGAAGACAGTATAACCGGTATTTATAATCATCGTACGAATCGTTTTATTGGCTACAGAACGTTTCAAGACGGTCTTAAATATAAGATCCGATTGTAAATATCGTCCATACGGTCCTAATTAATTATTTTCAATAGAAAATATTCATAACATCAATATGAAAACGCGTGACACACTCGTAATCATTATAATTTGCACGAATGTAATATTCGCGCGCACGCACCATAGTTTTTCATGATAACATGGTAAGAACGTAATTAACATGCGCTATTTGTAGAAAGGCTAAAAAAGAAATTACGTGTATAAAATTGCCGCACATAAATACTTCCGGTATTTATGTGCGGCAATTTTATACACGTAATTTCTAATTAATATTCTAATAATGTGTTCCACATTCTGAAAACGTTTGATAACATATGATTTAATAAGAAATATAAATTTCTCGGACGGTATGTGCCGAGATTTACGTGGAAGTTTACAGTTCTCGTCTCGTTTAATCTTGTCATCGTACAGTTAATATCAATTCAATGCTTCTCAGCATATCTATATTGATTTGTGTTTCTTTTGCGCATTAGTCTGGTTTTATATATTGAAATTTTCTTTTAATCGATTCCTCATTCTGCTGTTTACTTATTTGCGCGTATATGATATTACGCATACATGTACGTATCTAATAGTCGCATACACACATTAATCCGCGAAAACCGGTTGCCTTATTAATCCCGGCATTATCTTATTTATTAAACGGTTCGAACAAGCGACAGTGCGAAAAACCATTACTTGTAATTAATGCGCTCACGTAGGGAAAGTAATAACCGCGCATATCGATTTAGATAAAAATGGAGTGCGAAAATGTGGTTACACCCGAGTTACCTGAGTGTTCGGCTGAATATTCGAGCGACAATATTTATCTGGCCGTGCTAACGACAGCGATTATCTCCCGGAGTAATATGATGAGCGGTTAGGACCGGTTACCAGCGATGCCAATCGATGCTAACCTCGATTAATTAAACTTTGTTATTGTATCTTTCTCTGTACAGGGTAATGTTTCGCGGCTGTTACCCTTAACGACAAAATCCTCGACTGGTATCGTACACAATTTTTTTCTGATCGTGAGACAAATGTTTTCCAATCTGCGCAAGCAAATATCAAAAACATAAAAAAATTAAAATAAATTATCGAAATATTTTACGTTAAATAATTTAGCATAAACTAAATTAAAAAAAAAAAAAACAAAACTATCCTAAAACATTTTCAAATAACATATTAACTTCGCGAACTAGAATTTAATTTAACATATCGCATTAAAAAAATCAAGTTATTGAAAAAACACATGTATCTAGAATTCCGATAAAATAAAAAAATAAAAAAAAAACGAGGAGAAGTGAGTTACATCGCTTTGAATAATTGATTAAGGAGCTATTTGTCGTTAAGAGAAAATTCAAACTCGCCCGACGGTTTTGCAACGTCACGTTTAGCTGATCGGTCGCCGTGTCATACGATTAGACGCAGAACGAAATTAATCAGGTCGCACAAAAGCGGTCGTAAACCGCAAGCGAAGCTGCGTACAGAGTGCCGGTGCACTTCTGTTGTCGAGTTTTCAGTTAGTTGCGCGCGCGAAGGGCTGCTTGGGCGATTGTTTGAGCAGTCGCTCGAATTCCGGTGTATCACACAGTCGCCATTCATTCGCGCTTCTCTCGCTATCTTCCGATAGCACACACCATGCCACGCCAGCAGTCGCTCTATCTTCCGATAATACACCGCGAATACACACACACACACACAGTTCTCCACGCGCGCTTCCGCATTATATTTTCGCAGGTGTCGCGCACATCCTTGGATTCTCGTGCGTTACGTGCGACTGCAAAGTATCCGATAAATATACTCACGCGCGACTCGCGTTTATTTATTTCAAAATCCATTTGCATTAAACGATAATCCCTCTCCCTCTCTCTCTCTCTCCTTTCTTTGATTAACCGAATCTTTGATATAATCCATTGAATTTTCACGGCGCGTAAAATGCAACGCGCGGATGTATGTACTATTATTACGCGGAATTACAAAGCAGCTAGATATAATTCATAAAGCGCATTTAATGTATTGACGTAAAATTTTCACGAACTATTATATGCGAATAACGCGTCCGCGCGCGACTTTTCGAGCGTTGTCGTACCGTTGTTGTCATGTGAATTTTGCGCAAAATATTTGCTAGGAAATAGGTTTTTTTTTCTCGATATCACGATGTACACAGGTGACATAAAATTGCGCAAGCAAAGAAGAGAATCGCGTGCTCGGAAACAGAACAGCGGTCACAGAAGTTTTCTATTAGCGATCGTCTTCGTGCTCGCCATCGTCGCTCTACTCTCTGGTACACACACGTGTGTAAATAAAGAGAGAGATCGCACGTAGTTTATATACTTTGTGACCGTGTTGTAGTTGATGGACATCGTCCGATCGCGCGAAGTCGTTTACCATTGGACGCGCTCGTGTTGCAACAACGAGAGATCGACTCTCGCACCGCGAGAATCTCGGCGAACGATAAACCGGCGCGAGAAACTCTATTACGTATGTGTGTACGTGTATGTGTGCACCGGACATTTCAACACGCGTAATTATACGCCCATCCACGTAGCAGAGAAATTGATTTCTTCGGGCGAGATTAAATATTTCCGTTTTATTTCCCGCGTCGGAGGGCGGGCGTAATTTACGAAGCGGACACCGCGCTCGCCGGCGAGTGCGCGCGATATATTTTCTTCGCGCAAGTCCGGTTATTTTATATTGACAATTTGTCACTTAACGGTGGATTGATATCGGTTGGCAAGTTCGCTTGATACTATTTACAGACGATATATATAGTAGTAACCGTCGTGGTTGCACGTGACATTGAAAATGTGTTCCCAGCGCATCGTTTGATAAGATATATCTCGTTACATATCGTACGGTTACATATCTTACGACAGATCTTTCTAGATAGAGGATGTTCGAATTATTATCGCGATTATAAACGCGATTGATCTCCGAATTCGTGCAACAGATCTGTAGTTTTTTTGTCGAAATACTCGTAAACAAATATTTTACATGCAAACAAGCTGCATTTACACAAGAATTTACATAGTATTTGATTATGCCCATGCGCAACCCTCGCGTACGTTTCGTAAATGAACCCACCAAATCGAAGACGATCTATTTGTATCCAAAGACTTGCGGAAGATATTTGTGTTTTTCACTAGACACAGGATCGAATCGATCCTCAGTTCTTCCCAATCTTCTAGATAACGTTAAAATATTAATGTAATATTATGTACATATTGTTAAAAGTTTAAACCGATGTGTACTTTGTGTTTAGCGGAATTATATTATGCATGTACATACATATGCATGTGCTTTATGTGCATTTGTATGTACATGCATAATATAATTCCGCTACTCACACATGTGCACGCATACGCACACGCACACATACATACAGAGTACACCTCACTAAACTTTTACGCTTAACAATAAGCCTCGTGTCTGTGCAATAGTAGATCAAATAATATCAAATAATGTTTCATTTACTAGAGATATCGGGGGATTTAGCCATCGTCTCCATTTCTATTTGCGCAAAGCTTTCGGTGAAGCATCGTAAATAAATCCGTATAAAGCTCGATCGTTGAAATTTTAAGCAAAGAAGAGAAGATAAATTCGTCGTGTGCAGAATAAATTCTCATCGCTCAAGCTTGATGTTTCAATAGTAAATCGTGATTAAGTATTTAAAGATTAAGTAGTTATCAAATATTTAATTATATCCACTAAAGGATCGAGCGAATAGATCGAACCATGAGGATTTTAATTAAAAGTTAAAGTTTTAAAGTTAAACATTTTCTATACATTTTTTAAATTTTGTTTTCACACGATATTTTTTATTTAAATAAGACCGATACTATCAATTAATTATTTCATAGTAATTTTAATCAAGCTCTCTCTCTCTCTCTCTTTCTAAATATAGACAAATTGCATGTATTATTCAAACTTGTCCAACCTACCTAGACAAGTTTGACAAATCTAAATAGCACGTACAGTTTATCTCTATTAACAACACCGACACACATAAAATGATATAGAAGGCTCTGGTTAGAAAAACTCGCATTTAGTTCGCTATGATTCATAACTTTGCGGTACGATCAAAAAAATGCAGCAAAAACCATTCCGTTTAGAAGTGTAATAAATTTTTTTTTCGTACGTATACGTACATATATTGAGAGAGAGAAGATATATATAAGATAAAGTTATTGTTTATTTAAGAACGTCTCTTGTTTCACTCGTTGTTTACAAACTGTCTCATTTTCCTTGATTTTTCTCTGTCAAGCAAAATGCAACGATACGTATAAATGTTTAATAATGCGAAAACTTTCGGAAAATCTAGTTGTGAATTTTAAACTCTCCTCATTCACACAATGCCATTGTGACACACGCACACACGCACACGTGATTTGTGTATGTATGGGTTTAGTTCTTCAACGTCTCGTAGATGGCACTGAACGACACGTTGAATTCTCAGCTTTTTATGCGAGCGCTTGCGTACGCCGCGCCAGTCGCGAAACGGCTTTCGCGTTGGCAGTGTGTCTGTTTGTTTATTCGTCTCGCTGCCTCTGTTAAACGTCTCTTTCTCTATCTTTCTCTCTCCTTCTGTGTTTTCGTTCGTGTGTACGACCTCTCTGCACAAACGTTTGATATACAATCCGTACGAAACGCAAAACAAGTGACAGCGTTCGACATTCACCCGGACGATGGGCATCTGCGGTCATCCGCGTGACGTTGTCCCGCGGGAATCGTGACGCGCCCGCGCATCGTCGTCGCATCCGCGTGCGTAACACGGTCGTTTGTTCCCCGCGATCGAGTGACAACCGCGAGACGATAAATATCGACCGGCATTTCTTCTATCTCACTTTTCTCCTCTTCTTCTTGCCTGTGAATCGCGATCGACATGGATCATCGTCCGTCGGAGCAGCGACACGACTTGCGCGATTGTTGACACATCGAAGGACTCGAGGATCACACGACATCCTACACATATCCTTTCCCTTCGATCGCCTTGCTCGCGCGGTGTGTGCTTCTCCTCCGTAGAATGGACACTCGCCATCGTAACGACGGCGTTGTCAGCGGCGCGGTGCGCGCATCGATCAACTCGTGGTGAGGAGGCAGTAGGCAACAACCCTTCGGCCGCGAAGCGACGGCAGAACGGAGCGAAATCAGCCGCTCCTGTTTTTTTTTCTTCCGTTCCGCGTCGTGTTATTGATACGAACTATAATTGAATAAAAACGAAAACAAAACAAAACATTTGTTATGGATACTCGCTGCCACTCTCGTTCCCGTGCAATGGCAGCGCGGATCGGCCGCTTCGGCGGTCCACGGCGAGCAACGAGCGACGCGGCCGACGGATCGCGTCAGTGATCCATCCAAACGCACAACGTATCGATATATATCACGTGCAGCCGGATCGGAGTGCGCGTTAATTGCTGTGCGACGAAAACAAAAGGAGGAGGAGGAGGAACAAAACGTCGCGTGTCGGAGAATTCGAGGAAGATCGGTGTTAACGAGATCGTCATCGCGACGGCGACCCGAGACGATCCCCGACAATGTGCGAGTGCTGATCGGCGTCACCCTTCCTCCCCTGTATGTGTATGTAACCCTCGATCTTTTCTCGTCCTCTCTTCCCCCTCATCCCTCATCGTCGTGCGTTTTGTCTGTGCGTGAACGTCACGAAGAGGAGCAAAACAACAAGGAGCAACGCGGGACAGGCCCTCGGATATATTAATGAAGATGTGCCGTGGATTGATTGATCGGTTGCTTCTGTTAGCGGCGTTCGGAATCACCGTCCAAGGTAAAGCGGTCACATACAGCAATTGTTTCTTCTGACCCTTTTCGTTTCTTCTGCGCTCCCCATGTCGTTCTCTCTGTCCCCCTGTGTTTGTCTCCGAGCCCGTTCCTTTCCCCCTTCCGAAATACACGCTTCACGCTTTTACGGTCCAGCGTTTCCCGCGTGTGTACCATCGGCGCTTTGCGTAAATAATACAAAGGGTGTTCCTCGTTGCAAATGCGACGCCAATTTTGGTGGTTTTCAATCGCGGCGCTTCGCCAATTTAAAACAGGGAATCCCGCGCGCTTTCCCACGCGATTTTCTCGCGTTGTACGGAGGTAACGTACCAGATGCTGAGAGCGCGCGCGACGCGGACACGAAAAGCGTCGAACGATTCGATCAGCATCGGCTCTTCTCCGCGGCGGCGGTGAATTCTATTCGCATAAATTGATTTGCGCACCCCTTTCGCCTCTTCCTCTCGTCGTCCTTTCCTTTTCTCTCTCTCTCTCCTTTTCCCTTTTCCCTCTCTTCCTCCCTTCCCCGTTGTTTCGTCGATCGCGTTCCGCCGCCGAATCCGCGCAAATCGAGTTCACGTGTAACGATCTCTATCTCTCTCTTTCTCTGCCTCTCTTTCTTTCTCGCGCACGTTCTCGTCACGCCAAATCAAGGGACGCAAAAACGAGAGACGCAAATCATAGAGAATATGATCTCTCCGTATAATTATTCCTCAAAGAAAAGCGATTTGCCGATTTTCTTCTCCGATTTCGGAGCAGTTCACGACGCGACGACTGGTTCAATTCTATCCGTCTATAATATAGTCAAACATTTGCGCTTTAGATAAAATAGAGACGATAAGATTCACGTGACAGTAAGCAGAAAGTATGAATAAGGGAAAAAACGTAAAAGTGATTTATGTCTCGCTTCCAACACAATCATTTACATTTCTTTTTTTTTTTTTTTTTTTGAAATGTGCTTTCTGTCTCTCTCACAGATCATTAATAATAGAATAAAAAGAAATCGAGCGAATCTGCTCGACGATGAATCGAACTCTTTCATCGCATTTTCGATGACACGCCGCGATATTACACAGTCGCGCGATTTGCGTGTTTTTTTTTTTCCCTTATAAAATGTCACGATGTGTACATACGTGCGCGTATCAATTGCGAACCGATCGCGAACACACACGCGAACGACATTAAATCGTTTAAACGCGGGGGAACGATTACACCGTATCAACAAATTGATCGTTTTTGTCGCACGTTTTAATGAAGAAAGATGGTTTTTGCAGATTTCGATGCGCTGTATCCGAGTGATCGCTGAATGCAATCTTGTAATTTCTCACCTTCACTTCTCATTTTAAAGATAACGAGACAAGAATCTCGAGAATGTCAGTTCTGATAATATTGTATTCCAAATCGGCAATTTTGTTTTTTTGTAAAGCAATTCACTCTTGCTCTTTCAAAAGTCGTAAAATGTCGTTCGTCACTCTACGTTGGTACACGTTTTATCTTATCTTATCTATGACGAATTCAGGATTTATAGAAAAAAAACTGAAGTTTCTATCTTCCAATTCGAACTTTCATTATTTAGCAGGAAAAGAAGCTACAATGACAAACGAGAATTGCGACTTGATTGCAAAATTATCGCGATATCGCATACCTACGTACAGCGCATAAGAATCTGAAAATCATCTTTTGTCACTGACGGGAAAAAAGTGTTTGTCACAGTTGGTAAAAAAAAAAAGGAAAAAGTTCTCGAAGAGTGCGTTTTGTTTCGCATCTGCGCTAATATATACGTACACAACAACGTATGTGTATGTATGTGTATATGTGCGAACATGCGAACATGCGAGTATCATTCCGGCTAGAATCAATTTTGTTAACCCTCAATTACTTTGATGAAGGCGCATTTGACCCCCGATGCAGATAGCTCGTGAGATATCACTTTTATCTTGAACTCTGACTCTCGTTACATATGTATAAGTATATATTGCTTAAATGATTTTCGCTTTTTACCTCCCACCTCTCTCTCTCTCTCTCTCCCCCTTCCATCTTCTTTTTTTGTATGCTTAATTAGCAGACGTAGTATTTCCTTTGAAGATGATACGTGCTTAATTTCGACGAGTTTATTAAATTTCACGTCACTCGATTCTCGCAAAAAGCTTTTTTCGTAATCAGCGCAACGTAAAAAACACTTATTTTACGACTGTATATACACGTCCGTGTATACACGCGTATATCCGTATATCCGTTCGTACACTGATTTCGAAAACAAATCTCTCGGGAGAGAGAGTCGCGCGTTCCGAATCGTTGAAAATTGCAACATTTCAGTTTTTTACAGAGCCATTTCGCCGCATTTACGTTAGTTAAAGTCGGTAGCGGCAGATAATTAAGCTTCAAGCAATGCACAAACAGCATTTGTAAACATTTTTAATGCAAGGATAATTTTTAATGCGAGAAGATGCGCGCGACACGCGCGTTTTCCTGTCGACGGTTCAAGGATAAAAAAGCGGGAGGGCTCATATCGCTCCCTCTTACGTTACATTGCATTTTACACATCACGGAGCCAGCCACCGATACCACCACCGTGGAGGAAAACAAGATTCGACGAATATTAAGGGAAAGTTCCGACGGACGGGTTATTTATTTTAGTAGTTCCCGCGCGCGGCGTCTAAAAATAGACGACGATACTCTGGACATCGCGGGCGGTGCGGGACGGGCGAGATATAGACTTTTTCGGTGCTCTATTTTTGTTTGCGATGCAATGTTTATCGTTATTCAAGCAAAACTCTACGTCTCCAGTCTTATGCGCGGTAGCGCCGTATTGCGCGCCTCTCTCTTTCTCTCTGTATGTACGCGGCGGCCGTGTATAAGCGAGCATTTGGTTTTCAAAACATTCCGTATTTCCGCGTTTGTTTTTTTTCTCGCTCGGACAAAATGCAACTTATTTCCAATCGCGAGCGCGATCCGCAGTTATTAATGGGATCAACGAAACAGAGATATCTGAGAGTGTCGAGTTTCGTTTATAATATTGAAAATTTACGGGCTCCGTATTTGTGTAATTATATTTTTTCTATCTCGGAGAAATTATCGTTTCGCATTTTCAAAGAGGAGAACAACAGAGATCGGATCTTGATTGCAGGAAAATTTCAGATTAGAGACCGAAGTAATAATAATATTCATTGCGTTTAGTCAACTATTTCTATTTGCTCGAAGAGAGGTATGCGCGACTCTCTCGGTCTGTGAACGTAGACGTTATATTGATTTCCATATAATTAACGCGCGTGTGCTGAAAATATAAGGGTCGCGATCAGCGGCACGCGACGATTATGCTGAGGCACGTTAGACAATGTGTAAATGATAAATTAAACTGAGTTTAATCGGTTCTGTAATTTCTTTCGTAATTTTGCGATTCTTTCTCTTTCTTTCTTCTTGTTCTTCGATCACGCTTTCAGTCCGCTTGTTTCCGCGTTTGGTTTTTTCTTTTATTTTTTATTTTTTTATTCACGCACGCTTCAAGTGTCACGCTCACCTTTTGCCACAAGTATCCCCGCGGTATAATTGTAGTGTCGTGTTATTAGTTACATTACGTGGCGCCGAGACGATCGTCGTGAACTGTTCGGACTGAAAACGCGTTTTAAATTGCCATTACGGGGACACGGAGGGATTGATCCCTCGCGCTCGCTCGCGCGCGGCGCGATTAATCTCCTTCAATCGCCGTCTCGTCGCGCGTTGGCACAATGCGTGCTGAAGAAGAAGAAGAAGAAAAAAAAAAAAAACCTCGCAGCTTACAACACCAAGAAAAGCCCGTCTCTTGCTTTCGCAGGTGTCACGCTGACGACGCGCGTAAGAAGCTATCCGAGTTCCGCCGACTATTCACGCTCCTTTGCGGATCCTATTCACACACACATACACACACGTGCGGTTTTCTCTTCCATAACCTCGCGCGCGCCATATTTACCGGCTTCCCAAATGGAGAACTCATATAAGCGAGAATGTACAAGTGACAGTTCGGTTAGACGCGAGTTAAATGCGCAGCTTGTGTAGCCGAGACTCACTTTTACGCCGCGGAGATGCGGGTGAAATTTTCTAACGGTAATACACATACATATAGCTTATATCACGATCTTCGTGAAAGATTATCGACGTTCGCGAGCGTATCTAAAAAAAATTTCAAGCGTGATACACGCGCATTCCTCAAATTGATCGCGAATGCGATTGAGCTCGTGGGAACTTATTAAAGTGTCGGAATAACTGACATAATAAAATGTACGTTTAAATGTGATCGAGTGTAATTCAGTTGAATTGCTTGCGCGAAAGAGCAAGAGAAATTTTCCCGAACGCGAATGCATACGGGGGGAGAAATAGATATATTTTGCATATTTCGAACTTTAAATTGCATTTCCTCTCCCGCTCATTTCCTCTACCTTATAAAATGTATTCGCGTTATTCTCTACTTTCCGTTTCTCTCTTACGGTATGTGTGTGTGTGCGTGTGTGTTCGCGCGACATATCTGTGTACATCTGCCTATATCGCGAACGGGAAAATTTCGCCGACGATATGCGAAAACGCGGCGAGCGTATCGGCCGGACGATCGCGGATATGAAAGACGCCGCGACGTCCGAATTTTCGCGTCGCGTAACTTTACGAGGCGATTTTCCCGGCGCCGAATCGCCGCCGTCGATACTTCGCATCCCCCTGTCGGTGCTCAGCCTTTTACGTCGGGACGACATAAAATACGTTACCGCGCGCGTATGTCGCGTACATTTTTGCCCGTTGAAGCCCCCTTCTCGAGCATACTTGCAATGAAAGTGTTTCGCAAACTAGAAACTGCCGTACGTGTGCGTATACGCCAGCACTATAAGGCGTGGTTGTTCGGCGACTCGCGCGATTCGCAGTGCGCGATGCCCGACGACATTCTTCATATGTTCGCGATAAATTCTCTCTCTCTCTCTCTCTCTTTCTGTCTCTAATCACGTCACCGCATTTAGCGTTACATTCAGTAAAGCGCACGAGTTTTTCTGTGAATTCGCGTCTGTCGGAACGTACAAAGAGACTCTGTGACTCGCTGATTTTCAAGTCGCATATAATTATATTGATGTATTCAATATAATGAATTATTTATTTAATTCAAATTCTGAAGAAAGGAGGGAGGGGAGGAATCTAAATTGTTTTAACTGTTTTAACAAGTATATTTACAAGAATCTTGAATTTTGTTTGAAATAGTTCCGAGCTGCGGTAACTCGAAGCGATTTCCTCTCTCAGTTCCGAACGGAAGTTTCAGTTCCAGGCGAGTCGAATCGCACTTCTCTTACCGAATCGTCGTCAAACGTTACCGCGGATGTTGCGGCTAACAAGAACGCGTGATGGGAGACAAAGCTCTCTCTCTCCGTGAACCAGTTCCAACTTTATCGATGCACCCGCACTCCCGGGGTATCGCATACGCGGTTGGCGCAACAAAAACGGCACGTCGATGAATAATTTATGACGAAGACGGTCACCACTAGGTTGCCGGTTGCTGTCTCTTCACTTTCTTTCTCTCTCTTTCTCTCTCTGTTCCTCCCACGTCTTTCTCTCTCTTTCGCATCTTTTTCTCTCGCCCGTGTGTGTGTGTCGAACGACGCGAACGAACGCGGACGCGCACGAATAATTAATCACCATCTATAGTAGGAATCTAAAGATAGTGTTTCGCGACTGACTGACGTGTACATATGGTCTTTGTCCCGCGGTACTCCGCTCGTAAAAACGGCACGTGGATAATGCCGAGAGTTTTACCGCGCGCGAAGACGCCGATGACGGCGCGCGCGCGCGCGCGGGGTATCTAAAAAAAGGATATATCTCTCTCTCTCTTTTTCCTTCCGCCGTCGTCGTTGTCGTCGTCGTCGTCGTTGGGGTGAAAGTGTTATTTCGCGTAAACACGCCCGCCCATTCTCTCACAATGCTCGCCTACGCCTTTCCTCTTACCCTCTTCTCGTTCGTTGTCTACGTTCTTTTTTTTTGCGCGCGCGACGTTGATATCCCGTGATACGTAATTAAGCCTCGTCGAACAGCGTGACAATGTTCGATAAAGCTCGCTCGTTTATACCCTCGACGACGCGATCTCGTTCGTTCGCTCGCTCGCTCGCAAACGCTCGCGCGATTATCGTATTTCAAGATCGTCGTTCGGAGAGTGACATAAAACTGCAAATTCCGCAGCGTCATGAAAGTTTCAATACAATAATAATTTTGTCGAGAAATCTGGTACGCGTTAAATATAGTACGCTCCTTGTGTACCGCATCGTATGGGTTAATGACAGACATTATAGATCGATCGAATCTCATGTACATACATATATACACACGGTTTATAGCAAGTTACGTATGTATAGTCCGAATTGTAAAGCACTGCCGTGTTCAGTCAGTTGCATTCTCATTGCTGATTAACTTGGTTAGTTAATAATGGCACGTTTCCGCGGAAAGGTCAAATAGGAAATGACAATTTACATGTAATGGAAAATTAACTCATTTGTTCGAAAAGTAAAATATGATATATCGTATCTACATTCGTTGCGTTTCAATTTTTTCGCGCATCTATACACGTGATAAAACGCATTGATAGTCTAGAAAAGAGACAGTCGAAATTAAATTAAAAGGTGCACTCGCGTGTAACATTTGAAATCTTATTTATATCTTGTTGAAAATCTTTTCTTTATCGATACTTGAAAATATATTGTATCTATTTTATGCGAATACTTTTGGCAATACGTAAACTGATTCCAAGTTAGCATTTCGCGAAGAATCAAACTTCTTGAGAATAAAAAACTTTGCGCTAGATTTTATTTTTGAAAATAAAACTGTCATTTATTGTATAGAATTTTTTACCCGTCTTATTTTAGTTATGTACACTGTATTCTGTTCTTAACTTCAAGATACGAACGTTAAAATCGACGTGTAATAATCGAGAAATTGAGATTGCAAAGTTTTTCTCGACGATTGATAACAAATTTTCAAGTTTTTCATCGCAAAACAAAACGTCTCGACGACTCTAATTAATTATAAGTGCACTGATTTTTTCATAATTTTGACGGACTTGAAAAAGATAGATCGAGCCAGTAAAGTATTGATTTTCCCCCGTCTAATCGAATCGAAACGTTCGCGCGCTGAATCTCTTTAAATTCTATTAAATTGAAAGATACCGAGCAATTCGATTGCAAATCTCGCGAAATACCGTGACGACGCCGCCGAGTGTGCACAAAACGGACGCGAGGAGGAAGAGGATGAGAAATAACGGAATGGAAATGGCTATACCATACGTTGTCTTTCGCGCGTTCGCGAGAGGAATGTTAGTTACTTCGTCACACTCGCGCCGCTCCGCCGTGTCTTTTCGCGCTATCGCACCTCGGATACCTTCGCCGTCGTATCGAGCACTCGAATAAATCTCTTTCCCTTATCCTTTTTATTCGCGCCATATCCGACGCGGCGACGCGCTCGGCACTCGTTCGCGTCTCGCCGCGGCGAGAGAGGAATCCGAATGAAGACTAAAAAGGGCTGATCAGAACTTGCTCGAAGGCCCGTTTCTCCCTGCGGAATGACAAGTGACTTTGCGTTATCTTTCGCGGAGCGCGCGACACGTACACGCGCGAAGATACGCGTGTCGTGGCGCGCTGGCGAATTCGGGTCTGGAAATTAATCGCGGAGATTATGCACCGTCGCGAGAATCGGTGTTACGTGCGGCAGTTAACATGATCACGCCATATCCGTGTGTGAATTTTTCATCCGTGTAAATTTTTTCGCCGTCTAGTTGAAAATAAATTTAATGTAAATTTTCTATAACATATTTTTTTATATATCTCGCTGTAATACAAAAATTGTTTTAATACCTTCTGCAGTTTCACGGCGAAAAATGTACGCAAATATATATTTTTTTTTTTCGAATGAACTTACACGCGCTGTTTGATCAGAGCGTGCATAATGTGTAATTTGTAAGAAGGACTCTCGTCCGTGAAGTTAACGACCTTGACATCGGCGCCGCGACGTGACGTTAAAAAGTTGGCGAAAACGCGATTTTACGGCGGTGGTCGTTAAATAAACTGTTAGTGCAGTCTAGCGAGCGCGCACGGTTAAACTTTCCCACCGCAAACACACCTCCCTCGCGTTCTCTCGTTCGGGATTTAATGGGAGAACGAAGGTGACGGACTTTGAAGGGCGCGCCGCCGTCAGACAAGCGCCTGCGGATTTTCCGTTATTTCATACGGTACTACAAAAGCGACGGAGATTCAGGCTTTAACCGTGGAATGTAAAACAGTGCCGGGAAGACTCCGCGCGCGCACATACTCTCTCTCTCTCTCTCTCTCTCTCACTCTCTGTTTCTCTCGTGGCTACGACAAATCCCAGAATGTTAAAGCAAATCTTGTCTCCGCCTTGGGCGATGAAGCACCACGTCGTCGTTGTCATGGCGAGGCAAGGAAACGTCCGCCTCGTTTATTTGACGCGCCGCGCCGGTAATTTGATTCATCGCTTTCGTAACGCAATCAGTATTTGCGCCGACAAAAGTCGGAAATGTTACGCGGATGGATTTTCTCTTCTATACCGCCCGCCGCGCGCTATACACACGACGTGGTTTTATAATTTTAATCAACTTTGCATTAAGGCGGACCGCTTGCGCTATCCGCCGCTTGAGCAGTAATTTAATTTCGCGCCTAATTTCCGCGATATTTCGCGGCTAATTTTCCGGCGTTTTCAGGCAACGACCAAGTATCCCCCGAAAATAATTGCGGTGAGAGAGAGGCGGGGCGCGGCGCTCGCAAATAGCGGCGGCGATTTTCCGCAAGCGCGCGCTTTGACTCTCTCTTTCTTCCTCTTCTCTCTCTCTCTCTCTGTCTCTCTCTCTCTTTCTCTCGCGTCAATTAAACCGGATCTTTGAAAAACGGCGGAGAGGAACGCCGCGGTATACTTCCAGGCGCAGAAATTTCCGACGAGCCGCGACGCGCTGAAAGAAAGCTCTGTCCGAAGCAAAGCCGCGCGCGATTAGGACGGGAGTAGGTGGGAAGAGCGCGGGGTGGAGAGCGCGTATGACACGTATGACACATCAAAGAGACTAATTTAACGAAATGGGGCTAGGGAGACCGTCGCGGTGTGCTGCCGCGACGCGACAGGAATCGGCTATTCACCGAGTCCAACAGCTCGCGTTTTGTTGCGGCCGCGCGTGTAACGACGACGACGACGACGACGACGATGACGAAAACGACGACGAGCGACCGAGAGATCGCAGAAGATCGCGCGCGATATATTGGAACAAAGGAGTTCGTTGTTCGCGCGCTCGCTGCAGACCTTCCTCCTTCGTTGTCGGACCGCGAGCTCGCTGAGATGTTTTCTCTCTCTCTCTCGATTATTCTCCCTCTTATGTCTTATTACGCCGCTACTCTCTTCTGTGAGAGGCATTTCCGTCAGAGTAGTTCACCTCCGAAAGGGCGTATTAGGTCCTATTATTTCGCGCGAGTACCATTACGGATATAATACCGCGTCGGTCTGGGGCCTCTCTATCAAGATCGAGCGCGCGTACACAGATGGCCCGTATGAATGCGCCCGGAGAGAAAATGAGAGAGGAGGAAAATGGGAGAGAGCGGTCGCGAAAGAGAGAGAGAGAAAGAGGATCGTCTGAAAATTTCAACGCGGTCAGATAGAGATCGTGGCAATATCGTTAAGTGAAATGCCACTGTGTGTATACCTGGTTTTACTTTTATAACTCTCTCTCTCTCTCTCTCTCTCTCTCTCTCTCTCTCTCTCTCTCTCTATCGATCTGTTAACGAAAGCTTCTTTGAAGGTTGATCCGCAGCCAAACGTCCTCGGTGAAAAATTCTTGGCGCTGCCAGGATTTTTTCCCCATTTCCCTCACGTTGTACATGTATATCTCGAGCTCGAATCTCTATTCAAAGTGAGATTCATTTGAAGGCTTATTATATTTGCGTTCTGAATGCGGTTCTGTTAGCGCGAATGGCGTGTCTGTTATACCGGGAGGTCTTAATAATCGCGTAATAATGTAGGTATATATATGTATATATAGGTTGTTGTAACTACGTGTGTTGCGATGAATTCGCGACGTCGCGATCGCAAAACTCCGCATAACTCAAGCACTCCATTAATTTTTCGTCCGACAAGTGGGGGAAGGCACGTCTCGCGACCTTCAGGATAATTTTCACGTGTCCGCGATATTCCCTGACTCTCGTGTATGCAATAGAAAGAGAGAGAAAGAGAGAAAGAGGAGGGTAAGAGTCTCGATATTCCGGGATCATCTTATTATTGCGCTATTATATTCCGTCGCTCGCGATTAGGACGCCTTTAATATTCGATGTTGCGCGCCGCTCTGTCGCGACAGACAATTTCGATGCTGGCACACGCGGCTTGGCTGACTCTCTATCTCTCGTCGGCAGAGAATGGAAGAGAGAAAGAGAGAGAGAAAGAGAAAGACAAAGAGAGATGAGGTGCAAGAGAGAATGCGAGAACACGACATCTCTTCCCGCCGCATGGATACAGCGCGCGCGGCAGGACTCGTGAAAGATGTACGGCCCGGAGGTGTCTTCGACCCCGTTAACTTCCCTTTCTCGGCCGTAAGGGCCGAAGATGTGGGGTGCGAGAAGAGAATCGCAAGGGGGAAAACGCACGATCGATAAGAGCCGCCTCGTAAGACAATTTCTTCTGGGGCGGCGAAATAGAGAGACAGAGATAGATAAAGATAGCGAGGAAAGAGAGAATGAGAGAGAGAGAGAGATAGAGAAAGAGAAAGAGATAGAGAGAGAGAGAGAGAGAGCGAGAGAGAAAGAGACAAGAGCGGAAAGAGCCTTCTTTCCAGCCATCGCCATTTTAGGTACAGGTGTAT
>QVOB01012020.1:0-10009 GCA_014839585.1 Pseudomyrmex concolor | reverse complement strand
TTAGTTCGCTTTTCAATCGATAAACTCGATTTGAAAGAGACCGGCCCGGAAAAATCCGACGGTGTAGATTCGAACTCGGGACCTCTCACTCGCAGCCCTCGCACTCAGGCCGCGAGACCACTGGGCCGGTTTACTGTCTGTCTTATTTAGATTATTTTTGAAGTCTGCGAAGAGTTAAAACATAACATTGTGCTAATGAAAGTTATTAGACATAAACATTATAACAATTAGGTATAAAATTAGGTTTAATCAATATAACAATAATATAACAATTAGGTTTTGTTGATATTGTTAAGGTACCATTAGCGCGTGGTTCGGCGAGTCTGGCTGGCGACTTGCCGCGCTGCGAGTAAATGGACCATAGAGCAACAAGAGTGCGTTCTCGCTAAATGTCGATAAATATGGCACGAGTCAAAAGAAACGCGCTATCGTCGAGGCTTGTCTCGTGAATCCGTTCACACAGTCTCGTATCTTGTGCGCGTATAAAAAGTATAAGTTCTTCAGTTATCGTATAGAAAAAGTTAAGGTGTCCTCGACAACTCTGTTCGAGATCGTTGTATTTCTTGTTCGCGTCTTTTCCCTTGCGATTGCGCACGCGAGTCTCGGTGACAAACGGAAGTACCGCCTCGCAACATTTTGAACAAAATGCGCAGAGACGAGGCGGTATTTCTGTGAAGATCTTGTATATTGACTCGCATTGGCTTTATATTCTTTAAATAGGTTTTGTATACAACTTTGTAAAGACATTGTGTCAGCTCAGTAATGACTTTGACTGATACTTTGCCTGTAACAACGGAACTAATTTTTCTATGTCCATTTACCATTTTATAATATCGTTTAACATTAAAAATGACCAAATCTAATGATCGAAACGTCTGTTGTTTAAATAAATAAAAAAAAAAAAAAAAAACTACATTTTTAACAAGTGTGTTTTTGCTCTTATTGACGGTACTCTTTATCCTCTTTATTCAATTTGAAATTTTCGAGCAACACACATTCTACGTAGATTTTAAACATTAAAAAATAACGAAAGTTAATAACATGATGAATTTAGTGTATGTCATTGAAGCTAAATTGTTTTTTCTTGTACAGTAGACTCTCGTTATAGATCCGCTGTAGGAGCGGAAAATTCTCGGAAACGGATTTATAGCGAGAGTCTACTGTATTTATATATTTTTCTAGTGAAGTGAATTTTATTTAGTACTAACGTACTAAAATACTCGTATTAAAAAGAGAGTTTTCACAAAATCAACCTCTCGTATAGAATCTATTATACGAAAAAAACTGTTATTTATTTATTTAAGTTGCTAACTATTTTATAGATTAGATGTAAGTCTGCTATGCTCTTTATCAGAAAAATGTAAGTCCCTAAAAAAGAATGGAGCGGCTTTAGATCTCATATAGCTGTGTTAGGTTTCAATAGGCGTGGTTTTTCTAACAACCCCGATAAAATGGACCCCAGAAAGAAACATGGACCCGAGGAAAAACAAGAAAATCTAATAGATATTAATAAATAAGTATTAATAAATATGTAAAAAACAAGAAAATCTAATAGATATTAATAAATAAGTATTAATAAATATGTAAAAACATAGAAGTACTAATTTAACTTAAAAAACTCTTGTTTGTAACTAAATGTGAAACAAACTGTTTATACATGTAGATATGACTAACTATTTATAGTAAATACTATAAGCGCTGCGAACTCTTGATCTTTGTCATGTCTTTTCGAGTAATTTTGTAAAGTTATTTCTGAATATGTCTGTAAAAATTTCTGAAATGTATTTCTGAATATGTCTGTAAAAATTTTTTCCCACGATTAAAAAAAGACTAGTAAAAGAGGAGTTTTCCTTTCTTCTAAGAAAAATTCCAAGCGTGCAACTGGCTGATCCTTGCGAGAGGTTTGACACGACAAATAATCAGCCAGTTGGACGTTTAGAATTTTTCTCAATAAGAGTTGCTGACTTGTGATTAGTTAATCATTGTTATGCTTCTTTTTCTGTCCTACTCCCACTCCGATTAATAAGCACCTGAGAGAGAAAGAATATCTCGTGTAGAAGCAGGTAAACGTTTTGCGCAGGGTAGGGTCTACGTTTGCTGTTACAATAGTGGGGGAAACGGAGAACGAGCGCCTGTCTCGTTGCCCTCGGTTGGCTCGGTTCAGTCAGTCTATCGACAGCAGAGAAGGCACATCTGCTCCGTGAGCACCGTTTTTGATTTCTAAGAATGCCATTTTCTAATTTCGTATTTGCAAGTTTTATATCTCGAGTTTGTCATTCTTCCGCTCATACTTCTCTCTGCACTGTTGTTAAGCGCGACTCTAGAACTAACATACTCTACTGTCGAGTGTTTGTGTGTGTGACAACAAATCGCGGCAACTAGCCTTCACTTTTGTCGAGTGAATCAAACATGTACATATACGCGTTGTATATAAAATTCATTCACGGTATACTACAATAAGTACAAAGACAATTAAATTAAAAAAACTGCTCTAGTGTTGTATAATTTGAAGAACGTATAAGTGATAATAATGGAAGAAGATTTTTTTAATTTGATCAATCAAGAACTTCAATCGGCCAACAACGATCAGTCGCTTTGCTACAACGACTTTCTGCTAGACTCCTCTTCGAGTGACTTTCTTAATGATGAGAGTTTTTATTTAGGTAAGTAATTATATACGTAAGTAGTATGTGCTGCATTAGCGCGCCACACTTGGACACTGCTTTTACTACGTTTACTATGACGCGAAATGTCAACGCCAGAACATTTGCTCTGAATCTCATCTAGTTTTGTTTTTTTTTTTTTTTTTTTTTTCGTTAAATAATGTTTCATTAAACGATCGGGATTGCTTCAACTTCGCGCGATCGCAGATGGCGAATCTCGCGAATTCTTCGCTCGCAATGTTCTGATAAGATGCTGTTTCACGAAAAACGCAGCGCGAGACTGATTCTGTCAAATCTGAATAACATATTATACAATAATTGAGAAAACTGTATGTAATATGCAGCTATTTGTTTCAATTAATGGGAATTTCGTGTGATTTTGCGTGAGCATTGTATTTCACATCGCGTTTGTCGAGATAATAATGAATGTGACATCTTGTTCGCTCAGGAATTCGATTTGTGTAGTGCTTTTTAAAATGCTTTTTACGCCGCGTGACGGAATGCGCGCGAAGAAACAGAAGCGAATAACCGCGATCTGACGTAAAGTCGAGTGGGAATTTTTGCTTCGAGCGATTTAGATTTTCGCGTACACCTTCATGTACGCAAAAATCTAAATCGCTCGTCGTCGTTGTCTCTAATGCACTTGCAATTTTTCTTCGATCGACGTTTTCTTGATTGTTGTGAGAGATGTTTTTACGAAATTAGATCACACGTTGATGAGATGCTTGCATAATTTTGTAACAATTATGCAATTTTGTAACAATTATGTAATTTTAAAAATTATCAATCACGCGTGTATAGATTTGTCGAAGTGTCCAAGTGTGTCGGCAGAGAGTCCGATTACGTTCGCAGTATATCGATGTGTCATACTAGCTACTCCTGTCTTTCATTCATACGTACAGATATGCATCATTGTATTTATTACATTTTCATACAACTCAGCACGTGTTGATGAATTTAGCAAAGATCTTGTGTAAAAAAAAAAAGAACAATTTAGATTAATTCAATTTGAGTAAAGTTACAAAGTTACTGCGTTACAACACAGTTCAGTAAGTAAAGTCACTTTGTGAATTTACTTAAATTATCACATCGAACCGGAGGATTCTTCTCAATCTAACCAATTTAGATTAACTTCTTTTTGCCATCTTGCTTTTTTTTAATAAGTAAATTATTTTTGCGCTAGAACAATTTCTATATAACAAATTAAATCAAGTAAGACACGCCGTAATTTATATCATGTTCAATGCATCTTTTGATTTAAAGAGTTAATAGAGAAAATATTAAAAGCGTTTATCTATTACGTAAATAAAGCTTTGACGGCCGGATACTTTAAATTTTATATTATAGTTAGATTTTTATTGTTTTTATCAGATTATTATTTTGTATTATAATCAGATTTTTCTGACTATTGTTCCTTTTCCATTACAAAGATTTTGCAAGTCATCTTTTCCTCTTCTTCTTAAATTTCTTCCACCACTTCGAGTTTTCTTCTCTCACTCCACTTCTTTTTCTCCTCTTTCCCCCCACCTGTTATTCTTTTTCACGCACATTTTTCTTGGGGAGGTTCTTTACAGATATATATATCTGAAAAGTCCCTTTTCTCCACCCCTTCTTTCAGTTCCCCTTCTCTTTTGTCTTCCCGGATTGGTCCATAATTTTTCGTTCTTAACTAACTTACATATTTATAAATTAAACAAAGAAATATTTACGCGCGCTTTTATTTTTGTATATACATTTAATCTGTGTGATATGAAAATTTATTTGTGAGCACAGTTGAATCTTTTTGACTAACAATAATAAGTTTTAGAGTCGGAACGAACCGATGTACGTGCAACTAAATACATAAGGTTTGTTTTCCTAAATATATAAGGTCTCACTAGTTCACAGTCTTTCTTTTTTTATCCAATAAAAGGAAAAAGATAGACTGTGAATTAATGCAGCCAGAGAAAAAAACAAACCTATTGTTGCGAGATGCTGTGCGTCGACACCTTGTCAATAACCTTATCCTACCAACGACACCTTGTCAATAACCTTATCCTACTAACGACACCTTGTCAATAACCTTATCCTACCAACGACGTTGGATGTGTCGACGACGCAGCATGTGCATCTCGCAACAATATTTATTAATTTCCCTTAAAGTGTAAACGCATGGAAATTCAAATTAAATTTAATTCAAAAAGTCGTATAGGATGCATCGCATACATGTAAAAAATACGCAATTTATTCCTCTGTAGAAATTATTGTAAAAAATTCATTGAAGAAAAAGATAAGTCAGACGTCAAACTCGCAGGCGGATTTCTCGCAGGTGGATCTCTCACATCTAAAAGATTAACTTCTTTTTCGTAATTACTAGAGATTTTCGTTAATTTAAAGGATGAATTTCTTTTTCGTAAAAAGAAGTTAATCTAAATTGTTCTTTTTCTTTTTTTTTCTTTACACAAGATCTTTGCTAAATTCATCAAACTAATCTACTTCTATATCGCTGACATTGACTTCTTTGACGCTCTATATGTAAGACCTATATATACTGACCTGACTCAACTACTGTACGTAAACTACGATCACAGAGTAGCACACATGCCACGGATTAAAGAGAGAGAGACTGTTGTACGTTATTGTTTTTACACACAAAAATTTTTATTTATTGTTTTAAAAGTAATTCTATTATTCGACGGTACAAAACAAAATTTACACATTATCAACAAACTTGCGAGCATTTGTTGTCAACGTGTCGACGAAAATGATCTTTTTTACCGAGTCGAGAAACACGTTATTTCTTTCATTTTTCAAGGCCAAACACTTAAGATGATCTTTCATGTTGGTTACTTTTTTCGCAAACAATATATTGTCCAAATTGTGCGTGAAGATAAAAAAACTCACGAGAAAAAGCGAAGAAACCAATTCTTTCATTGAATTCAATATTTTTGAAAGTGATATAAATCTACTTTTTCTTGATATTTTTAAGATATTTAACATGCATTTCAATTTATCTAAAAAAAAAAAAAAGAAAAAAAAACGCTAATACATTCGTTTATGTTATTAGAATCGTAGGTAATTTTAATATTAGACCATTTTTATATACGCGCATCGCCTCCTAATGTTATTGTCGAACGTAAATTTGTATAATTTTCCAAATTAACGAATAATCAAAAGAAGGCGCATGTATTCAATTTATGCCTTGTTTGTGAATTTTAATTAAGATAGATTATTGTTTAAACGTGTAATTAAAAAAAAGATATACATACATGTAATGTTAAACGAGAGGAACGAGATAATGTTAAACAATATACAAAAAGTATATTGTTGAATCAAGATTTATTTGTAAATACACAAGACACGAAGTTTTTAACTTTTAAAGACGTGTAAGTATATATGAGTACAGCAATTGTTGCTTTATTTTACTAATTTTTAATTTAAGAGCTAAGAAAAAATTTTGACATAAAATGATTGTGAAATAAAAACTTTGAATTTTTCTTTTTTTTTTGTCTGCAGATTATTTCCCGCCAACACATCTTACGTCGCCGAAGATAATCGATTATTCGAATGCCCTAATAAATGGGCGCGATCCATATATGGGCAGGACAGAGTCCGAAGAAAGTAATAACGGTTTTAATTTTCTGTCAAATGATTTTATTTTTGAAATGCCTTCCACGGAAAATTCGTCGTTTCAATTATTTGAGGAAGAGATAAGTCGTGTTCTTCAAGAAACTCGTGTAAATAATCAATCGATAACAAATCAATCAGAAAGACTGAACAATCCAACGCATCTTTCTCCCTCATTGAGAAAAAATGACAACACATTGCAATGCGATTCCACCTCAACAAATTTTTACAACAACAATTCGGATTCCGATTTGGACAGAAGAAATGAATGGACAGAAGCAGCTGCAAAAGACATTGAAAATGATCACACCTACTCATCGCCGAGTCCATCTCCGTATGTCATCTCGTCGAATACAGATTCTTCATTTTCATCTCAATCAGGTAAGTGATGATCTCGACCTCTGGTGGTGATGTGTTTATGTAATGTAATTATTTTGTAGAATTTATGTAGAAATTTATATAGAATTTTTTTTCACATGTTTATTTTTTTAGAAACAAGAATTTTTGTAACATCGCTATTTGCGCGTTTGTATACACATCTGCTCTGTTTGAAATTTACTTTTGCAATAAGCGAAATGTGACAAATGTGACATATAATCGCACACAATTATTTTATAATCATACATTTAATTTGGCTCATTGTCAGTGAAAAATTTTCTATTCGAACGATGATGTGTATAATACGTGCGATGCTTTTTGCGGGATATCACAAGTTTGCTTTGTGTTTCCACTGTCTTTATCTTGCTTCTCGTTTATTAACAATTGTGCTCTTGTAATTGGTAATTACCTAACTTTCATTACGCTTGCTTTTATTCACATTTAAACGATCTGAAACGAAAGCAAATTGTACCGTGTGAAAAATAAAACAAAGCTTGCAGATATATATATATATATATAATATATCTGCAAAACTATTAAAAATAAATATAAATAAGTAAAAATTAATATAAAAAAAAACATTAAAATGTATAATTATAAAATTAGTCTCAGATAGAACTAGGAAACGTTTATCGAGGAAAAGAAAATATCCCAAATTGGCAGAGAATGTTAATCCGACATCCGTTCAAATTGGTAAGTTTAATGATCTTTCAAAAATGTTTGGTAACGCCCGAGTCCGAATTTCATGATGCTTGTAACATAAAAATCGGGGAAAATGACATGTAATATGTAAAGTTTATAAAATCCGTCGCAGATCATCAACTAACGAAAAAAAAAGAAAAAATTCTCGAAAGACTGAAACTATAATTGTTTCGAATTCCGAATCTACTATGAATTATAATGTGAGTCGCGGTCTTATTCACACACTTTTTAAGAAATTATATTTACTTTGTTGAGTAACATTTGATTCTGTAGTGGTTGAAGGTTTGGAAGCGTTTGTTTCAACAAGCATTTCAATGCGTCCGAATTTCATGATACTCGATTTTAAATAAGAGGCCGTTTATATTAAACAATATGAGATGGGGTTTTATGCTGTGTTTTTTACGTGCCCATCAACCGTACGAGTGATTTTTTCGAGCACACTCCCTTTCTTACTCATGTGCAGTTACTACTACCACGGCCGTCTTCTCACAGTGAGCATACTGATCTGTGTCGGGCTCGTGTTCAGGGCTCGTGACTAAGATCGCCTTGTGGGAGGGTAATTAATTCGAGATTATACTCGAATTATTATTTGGAGGCCCGGATTCTGTTCGCCGATCAACTCGGTTGAACGGGACCGGCCCGGAAAAAATCCTCACGGTGGTGTGCGGATTAGAACTCGGGACCTCCAGTTTCGCTGCACTCAGACCAGTGGGCCAGTCGTAAACAAGAGATATCTCCGTTGCGCTGTCAACGTGAGAATTTATTTTTAAGTGTCACTGTCTGATTACTCTAACAAATATTTAATTACTAACAAAATTACTAACAAAATTTGATTACTATTGTAATTAGTAATAAGTATTTAAAAATTCATTTATGCGCATGCCTTTTGTCTTGTTTAATGTTGCTGTTTTGCGTACAAATGCAATTTATTTACTCGGATGAGTGCGCGCACGTGAGTCTTTTTCAAGGGTTCATTTTCTGTTCTTTCACGCGATCTTGAAATTTGTTTAACTGTTGTAAATGTTGTACCAACTCTGCCGCATGAATGTTCTACGAATTAACATACTGAAGGCGTTTGATAGCATTTCTAAGATACTCGATGGATATTTGTGCTACGTGTATTTGTGCTACGTGTATCCTTAAAGTATATTTTTGCAAAATATACACTTTACCTTTATTGCTGAACAATCCGTTAAATTGCGCGCTTGTGTGCATATCCGCGCGCGTCCACACGCTCCCGACAGTGTCTCGCTAAAGAGTAAAGATTTGTTGTTTTTTTTTGCTGTGCATAATCCGTCCTCGTAATGTCTCCAACAGATAAAATATCGAGCGCACTCGTACGCTTTTTCGAAGAACTTCGATTTGCACCGCGTCGTCACAAGTCAATATTGGCGAGAAACGTAAGCTCTCTCGCAGCGATTATAATTGCCTCTCGGTGCACGTTGTTTTTTTTTTTCTTTCTCAACGACGCCAATGATTACTGATTACCATCGACAAGTACGCAGGAATAAGTTGATAGAGATCGTGCCACAGCCTCAATCGTAAAGCCCGTACTGTTAAAAAACATACGTAACTCTCTCTCTCTCTCTCTCGCTCTCTCGATTCACGCGCATCGCAGAGCAAAATTGTGTCGAGGTCGGGAAGGTTATCTGTCGATTTGTACATCGCCAACTAAAATTATCATGTCGATTTCGAATTGCAAGCGAATATTTAGCTTGTCTTTGAATGAGATTAATCCCAGATTTCTGATCCAGTGGTAGAAGCACGTATAAGTAGTTGAAAACGTTACCGTGAAAAAAGAAAACGAGTTTGCAAACCGCTCTCGCGACAAAGAGCGCTCAGTGCGTGCGTGTGTGTGCGGAGCGCGTAAATTTTAAACGATGTATCGGAGCGACATAATCATTATTGCACAAACAATTCACGCTTGTTTCTGAGACGCGAATTTTCCTCGCGGGAAAAACAAGGCGCCGCGTGTCACCGTGAAACTCAAGCAATTATGCAACTCCAGAGAGTAGAGGTTTTCCCTCGCGAAGAGGAGAAGCGCAACTTACGCAATTCGACTGTACAAGTCATATGCATAATGACAGTGATGATAATTTTTAAAGCGCGAAGCGCAGATATAAAAGCGAGTTATCTGTCTCTTTTTTTTCTCTCTCTCTCTCTCTACTACCTGTTCGAAAATCAAAACAAATAACCGATCGCCATCGTACATTTGTGTTTTTGTTTTTCGAAACTTGCTTTCCGTATTTTCAATTGGCGAGAAGATCGAAAGGTGAAATAAACATATTTTTCGAAAGACTAGAGGATATAGAAATCGCCGAATATCGTTGTCAGTCGCGCGTCAGCATCGTTACGGAGAAGTTCGAAACGCAACAAGTGAGTTTTACGAACGAATTCAAGACAGTGAGATAGATGAAACGATTTATTCAAAGAGTGCCGCTTCCTCCTCGCTGCCGACGCTTTAATAGATCCGCCGGGCGGACCAGTAACGGGTCTGGCCGCAAGACGACACGATGCGTGTGTGACCGAACGCACACACCCAAAAACCTGACCTTGACCATTTACTCGATTATAAGCGGCCGATTTATAACCCGTTGATCAGGTCAGTGAAATCGATCGACGTGGCGTAAATTCTCGCGAGTTGCCAACTATTCGTGTTC
>QVOB01012018.1:0-19269 GCA_014839585.1 Pseudomyrmex concolor | reverse complement strand
TTTCTATCTGAGCAATAATTACGAAATGCAATCTAAAGTACGATTACTCGTTCGATCGGTAATAACAGGACGGTCCAGGACCCTCTTAAGTTCTTGATCATCAATGCAATAGCAATTAACTACAATCAACATTGTGTTCGTGCGTGAATGCTAAATCTCGCCCGCGAGAAAACGAAAGTTTTTTATAGGACCACTAGTAATATCACGTTTCTCTTTTCTTTTTTATCGTCGCGTTGTTGTTGTTATTGTTGTACGAGAGTATTGAACGTGTACGGTGCACACGTTCGCATTGTTTGTACGAACAGCCGAAAGGATGGACGGATGGCTGCCGCTAAGGGAGAGTGTTTCTCATTAATGAGAGAGTTTTTTAAAACGAGAGAGACATAGAGAGTGTGGACGAGTTTTTTTCGCTCTCGGATTACAAAGCGGACCCTGTCTCACCATAAATATCTTGCGCCGGCCGAAGACGCTATTATATATACACTATTATAGTCTATGAAGAAAGATCACGAACCATTAGGCTTGTGTAACTATCGACTAGAAATAAAGCAATAGAGATATGCAATCGAATATTTAAAACAAGAAAAAAGTAAAATAAAGAAAATACTTTCCCTTGTTATAACAATGTTCAAGTTACACGAAGTAATATACCTAAGATAAGACATTATGTAAATTTTGAAACAGAGGACGTTAATTTGTTTTCATATTGCACGTTGACATTATTTTAAGCGAATCAAGCGCGTAAAAATACATTCAGCAGAAAGTTATAATTACACAAAACGTGAATACGTTAATTAAAATCTACAATTACAAACAAATACTATACGTATTTATCATAAATTAATTAAATAAAACAGACAGAGAGAGAGAGAGAAAGAGAGAGAGAGAGAGAGAGAGAGAGAGAGAGAAGCAGATCATGATCTTTCTCGATGTACTTCTCCATTACTTGTACATTTGTGCTACATATAAATTCCAGTCGGCACACACACACACACACAGTATACGTAAATTTCTAGCCACATATATATGTATTATACTTGCTCCACACACGCGTGTACATCAATACGTACACACAACAAATGAGAAACGCTTACTCACTTATGCACGCACTTATACACATACAATGACATATATACATAATATATATATTTTTACTCATGCACACAGCAATTTGTGCGCGCGCGACACACACAGAGATATATATATGTATATATAATCTCTTTTATATATATATCTTTTATATATATATATAAAAGTAACATACAATAAATTGTATTTTTGTTTGGCACCTTTTACCGTAACTATATTCAATTCACACAATTACACTTGGCCTAGGTAGACGCACGTATACTTGCCATTGAAGTGTACATCCACGTGCATCCAAGTATAAATATATATATATATATATATATATATATATATATATATATATATATATGTATTTTACCAACTCGCATTTAATCTCTAATATTTACCGAACGCGATGGTGTACGTACGTAGCGTTGATTCAGATACATACTTTAGAAAAATCTTTGAACTGTTCCGAAAATATTTTTGAACTTTTATGTCTTACGACAAAATCTTTGAACATAATGAGAACACTAAAAGTGTTTAAAACAAAAAATAAAATTAAATAAAACGTTCGTAATTTTTTGTTATTTCAGAGTCTTTAGATATAAAATATCTTCGCGAATTTTGGGATTTGTCTAGACATTGTTTTATAAAAAATGTCCGCGTTATATATACATAAATAATTGTCGAACCACATATTGTGAGACGTACGTAACTTGAGAAAGTGTGCCAAAATCGCTGGGGAAGCATGTGTGTCCACCTACATCTCAACGCACCAACATACCACATTACGCAAACATATCATTGGAATAACAGTGCGGTATATTTTACGTATATATATTATATATATATCTATCTACATATAGATTTAGATATTTAGATGTACTTTCCGCGTATAATCAATTTTAGTTACGTCGATCTCTCCCTATCTACTTCTAGAAAATTATAAGAGGAACGCGCGCGCGATTAATCTGTTTTATCTATATAATATATTTATATATAAGTTTTTTTTTAATGTTTTTTTTATAACACGTTACGTGCCACGCCGAACAGAGCAGCTTGGCAGGCGGACGCATCTGCGTGGGAGTCGCACTCTCTCACGATCTTGTAAAAGAGAGAGAAGAGAGAAAGAAGAGAGAGAAAGAGAGAGAGAGAGAGAGAGAGAGAGAGAGAGAGAAATATCTTCCGAATTCCATCAATTCTTTATGTTTTAAGTTGTTTTGTTTTTTAAAAAGCTGAACTCTCTTGTCAATTATCTTTCTACGAGTTATTGAAGGTATTACAACTGTTTTTTGTTATTTAATATTTAATTACGCGAAAAAATGCTTGTAATATAGAAATTGGAATTTGTAAGAGCGACACGCGCGCGTGTGAAAATTTGGTAGTCTAGTTTTTTTTTTTTTTTTAAGGATAAAGAGAATCGGAAAGGAAGAGAGAATTGATGTCGTTCGACGAGAGCGCGATTCCGTGGACCCATTCAAAATCATCCGGCGCGCAGTCGGAATTTAAGATCATCAATAAGGATTTTTTGTTTTTTTTTTTTTCGCGTTATGTTTTCTCTCTTTGTTTAAATAATATATATCCAACAAGGCACTCTCTGCTCGAAGGGATTTTGCCGGATTCTTCGTTTTTCTCGCGCGTCGGCCGCGCAACCAGCGAACTGTGTAAATGTCACCACATATCGAATGGCTTCGAAATGTGTGTCCTTCCTCGAAGACGTCGAGTAAAAAAATGGTCGCTTTAGAATATTTCGATAGGAGCTCTCGCACGCCGTCTCAGTTCGCTCACCGCATTGCGAAAACTCCGAGGATTTTAAGCTTCTAAGTTGGACAGATTTTCTACGTGGTTCTTTTACGAAAGATCACTTGTCTGTCGTTCTTCGAGTGTGTCTTTCCGGACGAAAGAAGTCGCGTGCGTTGAAAATTCGCGTTTCGATAGAACGAGTGTCATTCCGCGATGGCTAACAAAAACTTGGTATCATAGTGATCAAGAGATTTCTATAGCGACAGTGTTTTTTACATTATTACAATAGCAGAGCATAATAATTGGCGATTGCTAATATGTGTGTATCGTCGCGTACTTTCAAATTTTTCTTTCTACATTTTTTTACTTTCTGTCATTGCCACAGAAAAACGCTGTAAAAATATGAGAATCCTTTGAGAGCTATATAAAAAGCCATATTTTTTTATACATCTGTCGAGTTTTTTACTTGATACAAAATAGAAAACAAAATACTATATATCTTTATCTTTATAATTAACTAATTAACAAACTGTTCATACACAAATCATTTCGACTAACTGAAAAACCTTTACAAGCGAAGCGTACAAAGTCATTCTTCAAATTCTGTCATGTGACATGTGTACGTCAGAAAATTCATTCTCTATCTATAGGCACAGTAATTGATGAAGTCTCAATTACCGATTTGTTCGTAGAGAAGCAACTTAAAGAAATGCCGCATTCGTATCGAAAGAAGATGTACCTATACAGAATATTAATCACTCTTACGCGAGTCACCCGATCGATTTAATCTTCTCTCCTTTTGTGCTCATCATGCGCATCAAGTAATATAGTCATTTTCACACACTTTGTGCTCAGAAAAAATAATTTTTTTGACTGTTAACAAGTTTAATATAGAGTTTCTAATTTCTCTAATGTCCTAAATATAATATTTTATAATAAACAGATATTTTATTTAAAAAAAAAAAAGAAACAAATAAAGAATTAAAAATATGCATTTTTTACACGAGCTGGAAAAACTCTTCTTCAGATATAAATTTAAAGAATTCATTTTTCACAAACTTCAATATTAGCAATACGCATTTACATCCTTGCATTTTAACGCAGTATTACTGGTGATCTTTCTGTACACATCTTCTTTGAATACGAACATCAGCCAATACCGTCGCAGAAAGAGTTTCGCCCGCGGGCAGATCGACATACGTTATAAGGGGAGACATTTGGTCCGTTTCTGAGCAACGACCGATTGGCAGTCGACCTTAGAACCGAGGGTGAAATTCTCCGGCTTGACGGTTTCCTCGACGGAGATTTTGCCGAGTCGCTTCTTGGCGCGGAATGGCGTCGATTGCGACGACATGATCTCATAGATGTCACCGGTTTGCTCTTGAACGTCCTCCTTAGAACTGTTCATTTCCTGATCAACAGGAATGATAGTGTCCACCTCGGCGCAATGATTATGATTAGGCTTCTTCGGTTGTTCCGCCGGTTCGGAAACACGTTCCTCCTTTTCCTCGTTCGTCTCTTTGGACGGAGAGCTGAAGACGTCTGAAGAGTTGCTTTTGAAATCGCAGCTCATCAAATTGGAATTCTTGTCGGCTTCTTCAGTTTCGCACATCAAGTCTCTCGCGGAAGCCAAAGAAATCGCTCTGACTTCCGGTTTCTGAGGCTTCTCCTCGTCGGCATAGTCCAGCGACAGGCATTTCTTTTCGAACAGAGCCGGTCCGAGGGTTTTCTGCTCAAGTTTAGTCTCGCTGTTCGACTGATTTTCCTTATGCTGATTCGACGTGACTTTGCCCTCCTCTGTGGTCTCCAGCGAATTGATTATTCTGGACGGACGTCGGACGCTGTTCTCTCGCTCCACCGAGAGACAAAATTCTTTGTCCGTTAGCAGAATACGCTTCGGCATTCGTATCGGCTTTTGTTCAAGGTCCAGATCTTTTTCCCACGACGGAGTTTTCAGCAAGCTCTTGACCTTGAGCAGTTCCGTCAGCAAATCCATGGTTTCTTGTGACGGTTCGTGGAAGATTCGTCGTTTCGGCCGTCTGATGGACGAGTTGGTGTCCGATTCCTGGTCGCTGGGATGTTCGATCCTCTCCTGCTTCCTCAGGATGGATCTCACCGTGCCTTCTTGACTCGGTTCTCTCGATTTCGTTTCTCGTTTATCTTCCGCGATTCCGGTCGCGTCCGAGTCGATCGTCGCGACGTTTTTCGTTCGAAATACGTTTTTCGAGATCGCGTCGGATTCCGACGGCAGAAGATTCAGTCTCTCGTGGAGACTTATCCCACCGTGAGCGGCTCGAGTGCGCCGTTTGAAAGCCGCGTAACTCTCCGTAGGTATCTCTTGCAGCTTGAACTTGGCCTGCAGTTGCTTGAACGTTTCCTTCGTGTACTCGTGAGCGCTTCGACGCGCCAACGAGTCCTCCGACGAGATTTCCCGCGTTTTTCCCGCATCGTCGGTTATAGTTCGCGAGGCGGGTGCGAACGAAAACGCGTCCTTCGCCAGAAGATTGTCCGAGGAGATGCCCCGTTTCTCGAACTGATTGTACTTCGTCAATCTGCGCATATTCTCGACTTTCTTGGTGTCATCGAGAGTCGATTTCCTGGTCTTCGCGGGAGAAAGAATTCCTTTCTCCGCGCTGTTTTTAGACTCGATCTCACGATCGGGAGAGACGCTCGAGATGGGTCGCTTTGTAGGCGAGTTCGGTGTGCTTTCGGTATCGCTGCGAAGAACCTCACAGGAATCCTGAAGAACTCTGCGGCGAATCGGAGTGGCTAAATCCTTTTTCGCTCGCCGCAATTTTCGAGGCGAGTTATTCCAACTATTAGCCTCACTCGGCAGATCCGCGTGCGTCATGGAGGAAGATATTATTTCTTCGCTTGTGGTCACTCGACACTTGAGCAACTCGGCGGTCGACGCTGGTCGGCTCACGCTGGTCGGTCGAATCTCCAATTCCGGTCTCGACGCGGTTTGTTCCATGTTCGAACCGTTGCTAGTTTCCGTCGGCAACGAGCTCGGACCTGAATCCAACACGTCGTCCAGAGACGAGCCGCGTAACGGTTCTTTCCCCTTCGTTGAAACGGAATCTAAATCCTCCGTCTCAAAGGAATACATCTTCAACAGGAATTCCTTGCCCGAACGTCTCCTCTCGAAAGTCGTTGCTGCCGTTTGCGAAATGTATGGAGGTTTCTTTTGTTCCTCCGAACGGGAAGTAACGAGCGGTGACTTTTGAATACTTTCCTTCGGCACTTTCTCGATGTTCTCTTTCTCTTTAGCGCCGACTTGATCGGTTTCGGGCTTGACGTCATTTTCCACTTTGTCGTGATTCTTCGTCACTTTGTTCGCTCTCGTCTCGGTTTTAACTTCCTTCTTCCGTTCATCCATTCGCGACGTGCTGAAGAAGAATTTGTCCAGAGTCTTGGACGAGCCGATTTTTTCCAAAAACGGCCTCTCAATGGCCTTGCTGGGTCCGATTTTCTCGAGATAAGGCTTGCCGATGATTCGCGGCGTCAACTTCGCAAAGAACGGTCGGTCCTCCGTCTTCGAGGTGCCGATCTTCCTGAGAAACGGTCTTTTCTTGTCCTTGTCCTTGATGATTTCGGACGAACGATCGCTCAGTCGATCGTTGCTGTAGTTTGAAGAATTGTCGCTGCTCTTGGAGCGCGATCGTTTAATTCGCGACACGTACGGCGTGAGCGGCGTTCTGGGCGTTCGCGGTGTGAGAGATTGGGGCGGACTGGGTTCCACGTTCGGACACATTTCGTCCAACAGATCCATCGCGCTCTTCAGATCCATGCAGACCATCCGCTGCATGGACATCGCCGGTTTCGGAAAATCGCTCTCCATACTGCTGTTCCTCGTCGAGTTCAGATCCAACTTGCCGTCCCTGCTGTCGGCGTACAAGTACGAGGGGTACGAGCTCCGATCGCCCATCGGCCCCGACGACGTGTCCGTCATCGGATAGTCCTCCAGGTACCAGGGTGTCACGCTGAGGTCGTCCGGCCTCGAAGCGGGACTCTGCGGCATTATCGTGCTCTTTCCGACAGTACTTTTGCCGCCAGTAATTTGCTGTTGCTTCTGCTGTTGCTTCTGTTGGTATTGCTGCTGTTGTTGCTCCTGCTGATGATCCGTCGTGCCGCTGCTCGATGACTGCGCGTCGCTGATCGATACCTCGTTCGACGTGCGGCTGAGAAGCGGTCTGCGATAGCCGGAACAGGTAGCGAAATGCGGCGGCGCCGGTCTCGTAGTTTCCATGACGACGCGACCCTGGGCGCAAGGCACCATCGGTTCCCCGTCCGCCGGCGACTCCTCCGGAGGGGTCAACGGCAGCGGTGCTCCGCGACCGAATTCGATGAACCACAGCTCGTCCCTCAACTCGTTTTCTCACTTCTTCTCGTATGTCTCTTTATTCAGATAGTGTAGCACGTAATGCAGGACCAGATCGTAGCAATATTTGTACTCCGTCTGGAAGAAGATGTTGCAAAAACCTTTTCTTGTATAGATATCTCTTAATTTTCACACTAAATGGAGCAATTTTTTCTTATACATATCAAACAATATATGCTGGGCAATTCGATTAATTATATTTAGATATAATACATAAAAATCATCTAAATAATTTAATAATGTACCATATTTTCCACAAGCTGAGGCCTGTGCCTGCGCACAGTTTTGACAGCTTGGAAAATATCAACTTCTCCGTGCTGAATGACCTGTTCGATGCACGCGTTGGCGGCACAATAGACTCCGCAACGGCTTCTGCCGTCGGGCGAGACCACAGCCACCGGCCCGTAGTCCGTTCGTTGCCTCCATCTCTCGACCATATTCATGAGCTCGACTAAACTGTTCGTGGAGGTGGGCACTTTGTGGCCCATTGGCCAACAAGTCAGTTGGAACAGTTGCACGGTTTTCGGCGGTGCCTTCACACCCGCCATTAGTTCCGTCAGCGAGACAATTTTCTTATTTACCCTAAAAACCTGAAAAGAAAACACATCGTTTCAAAGATCAACGAAGAAAGTTCAGAATTATCTCAACATCAAGAAGAAGAAAATATTTGTGACGCGAGTCGTAAACATCACGAAGATTAAGTGATGTTCTTCTTACCCAGGTTTTTATATTCGTGTAATGGCTATGGCTGATATGGTCGATCGTGAACACGGGACCATATTTCTTCGAATGTCTTCCTTCCGGCCAAAAGCTCGGGAAATTTGTAGATGCCTGAGGTGGCACGCACAGTATCACCACCGCGGCGCACTCGTAGTCGTAAACCAAGGACCAGAATTCGCCGCACGTGTGTCGAAGGGGCCATTCTGTTACGATATATTCTCTCGGTTTCGTGTAACCCTGCGTGGCACGAGAGTGGATGAATGTTTTTGGGAGAAACACTTGGCAACACGATTGCCAAATGGATCGCGGGGCAATAATAAAATGTATATCCGCAAAGCTTTCTATAGTCAACGCGAGAATTGAAAGTTTCTCAACTCTTGTATAAAAAATTATAATATACAATACAAAGTTGGTTCTCGCGCCAGAGCGAAATTCATTTTAATTACCGTTCGTTACAGCGACGTGTTGTATGCACAAAATTTATACCAAAGTTAATTTTATTTAGAACACGCGCGCGGACTTTTTTTCCCTGACGATGCAAAGAAAGTTAGAATAGACAAAAGTGGGATGACACGCCGGGTTAAGTGGATGACTTATTTTACTGGCTTACGTCCACAAAGACGGCGTTTATGTAATCCGTGAAACTGTTGCCCTGGAAACTAGTGAGGTACGGTCGAAAGTTGTCCGCTGTAACAAAAGAAGAAGAGAAATTGATTTGTGTGGCGTGGTAAAGGAAGAGTCATTTGTTCGGGACTGTTCGCGCGCGCTCGCTCGCAAAGTTGAAACTTACGTGGCACCACCAAGACGTCTCTGTTCTTCTCCCTATTGTCGGCTCTATGTCCGCCGGCGCAGTCACCGATCGTGAAACGCGGCGTCTGCTTGCAAATCTGCTGATACTCCCGTTGGTACTCGTTCATCTTGGTTATGGGATTCTTTATGCTTTTTTGCTTCAGGCGTTGTGACAACTCCGCCACGGGAAACCACGACGTGCCGCACACGACGAACTCCTCCAGCGTGTCGTATATGAATTTGTACTGTTCCTACACGGCGAACAGAAGTTACAATCGAAATATACATCGAATATACAGCGAGTCATCAAAGTTACGCGATTCTAGTTTAGTTTTTTTTTTTTTTTTTGTTTTGTTTTTTGTTTAACAACAAGAAAACAAAATAAATGAAATTTTATTTATCTAGCGATTTAAATATTATTCAGATGAATGTGTTATATCGTGCGTGGACGCAAATCTATTTGTTTTTATTACGTAAAACTTTTTTAATTGAATTTTCAATGCAAAATTTGTGTCTTGCGTACTGCTCAATGGATTATATATTGTACCATATTTTCTATAAGTCCTTTTCTGCTCTGCTTAAGTTTCTTCAGATAACCGAACACATCGAACGCGTCCTCCTCCTCGGCTAGCTCCATGTTCGCGTCGATCGCTAAGTACACCCCCGATCGTCCGCCGCCGTCACTTTGTGGATCACAAACATTGGTTTTAGTTTCGCGTCGCTCTTCTTCAGCAACGATTCGAAATTATATCGTTACTGTACTCACTTGCAATGAACGATCATAGGTCCGGATTCGTTCTTTATGGTCGATCCCACGACCGCCCGAACGCGCCGTCGAAATTCCAACACCGCTGTTCCGAAAGGACACGTGTGCGAGTGCCATGCGGTGTAATGAAACTGCAGCAACGTTCTTTCCTCCGTAATCAAAAAAAAAAAAAAAAGAATCATCCGTAAGAATGATGACGCGCTATAATGATTATTTCATTTTATCGCGTGTCATTTCTCCTCCCTGTTTCCTCCGCCTTATTACAATTTTTTTTGTAAAACTGCTATTGTGCCAACTGCTCTCGAGATGTATAACTTCCGAGATTAAGTATCGTGAATTTACGATCGCGGAAAATGCGGGAAATCGCCGCTTAACGGATTAGCAGTGGCGAGGACGACTTCACGGAGCCAACTTGCGCGGCAGATTACTTTGGGAAGAGGACGCAAGATTCTCCCTTGGTATTGTTGTCCCAACAATGCCGCTTTAAGCACGACAATTGCGCGTTTTGCGTCTCGGGGCACTGCATATGTCGTCGTGACATACCTTCTGTAACCGCCTCGTATTTTGCTATTCCCGGAATTGGGTTAGCGCGAGCGAGCTCTCCTCTTCTCTTTTTTATATTAAATTTCGCGCCGGTAAATCTCGAGAGTAATTATTCTGTTGCGCTCGCTATTCGGCGCGCACGTTAGTGCCTTCGAACGGTCTCGTTTCGGACGAAGAAGACGCGTTAATAGTCTTACGCGGAAAAGTGCTGAACGCGAGAGACAGAAGAGTGACTTTAATGAGATGTCACGTGTGTTGACATTCGTGTGTTGACACTCGTTTTCGAGACGAGATCCACCTCGTTTACTGAGACCAAGTTGCTCTCTCAAGTTAGCGATAAAATCTCTCTCTCTCGGAATTAAACCGCGTAGCTAATATATCGCATATTTCTTGAGAATATATTATTTACCTCAAATATATTATTTACCAGCTCAATTAAAATATTTTTTGTCTCTAATTAAAAAATTATAATTGATATGTATAATTTATTTAAAAAAAGAAAATATAATAAAAGCGAAAAGCACGCAGTTTCAAAATTGAACACGTGCGTGCAAACATTTGTTTTTGGCGTGATTGAGAAAGTGCGCCCGAGACACCGATAGTTTACGGACAGGAGGGACACTAACGCGCGCTGGGAACAGCTTTAAACCTCCGGAAGAACTCATTTCAGATAACGGAAAAAAGTTGAACAAAAAAAAGACTGGATAACGAGTGCTAGTAGTGGAATCGCAGATTACACGCAAAATCGCGGCTTCACGAAGAAGAGAGCTTTAGAAAGTCGGCCGCAATTGTCGTTCCGCCTTCTCTCGCAGATAAAGGTACAATTAAATTAGCCGCCCGTAATAGCTCCTTCAGCAAACTTGTCGTCGTTCGTATCGCCGCGCGCCGTTTCGCATCGCATTATGCATTCAGCTAGCGCTGAAATGACAAGGCTCGATACAACCTGCCTATATGCACAGTTAATCTCGCTCACTCTTCCGCAAAGTTCCGCGATCCATCGTCGCTTTTCCGCCTTGCTCGCTCGAGACTCTCTTCCACTCTCTTCGGGGCGACGGGGCGCAAGTTTCGAGTTCGCGTCAAGAGTTCGTCGAATACTCCGCATTAACGGAGGTACTTCGTCGGAATATTTTTCCCCTTGCTTGTCTCGGACGGGGAAAATTTTTCTCGCAGTTAAAAAAAAAAAAAAGAAAATTTCCGAACGCCCGAACGTGGATCATCTGGGATAATTCTTGTTGATATGGCGCGCGCCCCGCGTAGTTGTAAGCTCTACTGATTTATTCAGGCCTCGATGTGCACCATGAATATTCGCTCCGCATCACGGTGGATTTGTGTCGCGCGCTGCCGACAACGACAAATAACGTGTACGTCGCGAATTTTTCAACCTCTCTGTATACAAAACGGTACACAAATATATATACTGGGCGCGCGTCGTGCGCTGTATCGTCGGCAGATCGATCGGCAACGAACGGTCGGCGCATATTTGCGCTGTCTCGCGCGATATTGAATTTATTTACGTATTTGTTCTGCGCGTGTCGTTATTCCGTTGCCACGTGCGTCGAGAGTTATTAATCCGCGTGCACGAGTCTGTTTTGAGGGAGAGAAAAAAAGAAAAAAAAACTTCTCTCTCTCCGTCTCGTTTGCAGCTTGTTTCATAATCCTCCTCTCGTTTGAAAAATTTCATTTATCACATCAAAAAGAATATTCACATACATCTCGGCGCGCGCGCGTTAATGACGTAAAAATTAAACACACGCGAAAGTAAAGCACTCACGTCGTTCTCGTTCTTCTTGTAGAGCCGTATTGTCCTTATGTGAAAATTAGCGAGTTCCTCTTCCTTCAACACGGAAACGCCAATACCGCCGTACTCCTCGTCTTTGTCTTTGCTCGCCGGCCAGTACTGCACACACATCACCTGCACAAGAAAGTCGCAGCTGAGGGGAAAAAAAAAAACTGTGTAGAGTTAATACTTAAAGAATTTATACTCGGCGGACTCCGCGAGCTTTAAAGCTGACATTATGGCCGGTACTACTCCGTAGTTCGATCTTATATTTTTAAGATCGAACTTAAGTTCATCTCTTGAGACGTTGTGCAGCCAATGAGACAAGGTCCGGCGTACGGCGTAAGATAAACTTAAGACGGAATTTTAAAATATAAGATCGGACCGCTCCGAGACTCGCGAGACTTCAACTTCGTCGTTGCGAAGCAAAGCTTGCTCTTTGCGGCAACTTTAATGGACATTACTTCCGAGCTCTCTTTCTTTCTTTCTGTCTCTGTGCGTTTTATGTTTGTTTGTTTTTTCCTTAGAAAAGTCTTGTCTCTAAATAGACTTTTACCATGATAAAGTCGAAGGTTTTCGTGAGCATAACAATGCAGGAAGCTTGCTCTTGCCAGACCATTCGCCAGAATTCTGTCACCGTGTTCTCCATAGGTCCCTGAGTGACGATGTAAGCGTTTGGCTTCAGTATACTCTGAAATGTAGTATTTTAACTTTCGACTTCGATAATTCAATGTTGGCCGACGTCATTAATATTTGTCTAAACTCGTCCGTGGAATGATCAGCTTGCGCAACCATTTCAAGCGTGCACACGCGCGCGCGCGCGCGCTGGGAAGAGAAAAAACGCAAGAGAGAAAGACGCGTATTCAAATTTAGTTCAGTTGACGAGAACTCTCTGCTCATTTCTTCGCGAGAAAATACGTGATCCAATTGCGTTATAGCGAGTATCGCGCGCGCGCGCGCGCACACACGATTCGCAATTCAGAGCGCGCTTAATTTGCCAAGAGCCTCTGGGATATTATATGCACTTATCGTTGAATATCATGATATACTCACATCTACATAGGACGCATTAATGTAATCGGAATCGGACTCGCCCTCTATCGTCTCCAACACTACCCTATTATAGTCATCTACGGAAAGAAAAACGGAGAGAAAAAACATTTGTGAGATCTCAGTTGGTGGTAATTTCTTTTTGTTTCTCGTAGAAACCGAAATAAATCCTCGTTAAAGAAGCGGCGCACCGGCAATTGCAACTATGTCTTGTAAATTTGATTTACCGCGAGAAAACTGATTAACCGGAAATCGCCGGAAAATGATTTTTTTTTTTATTATTATTTCGAAAGCGGGAAGAAAGATCTACGGATATTACCAAGAGAGATATTCTTTATTTCAAGCTTTAAATAATTGAAATCATTAAATTGTTAAAGACAGAGTACACGCCACGTTGTAACCATATTTGTTCGTCGTTGCGGAATAATTACAAAAACGTTGCAACTCGTTGCGCAGCTCTTCATAGTTTCGAATTGGCGTTTTATTCCATTACTTGTGCTAATTGCGCGTGCAATCAACGTGATTCTCTTCCGGACGCGGAAGCGGTAATATTCGCGGTGACGTAATAAACGGGCTCGATCGACGACTACTACCTACATGGAATACACTTTTGATTCTGATTCTTCTCCTTGTTCGCCGGTTTCATGGCGTGTCTGCACGAATGCGTTTCCACCTTCAACGCTGTCTACAACATACAAAAACACAAAATCGAAAGATAGAGAAATCGGATTGCGCAATGCAATGTTACACACATGCAAATTAGTGAAATAACTGCGAAACGAGTATATCGCATTTGCTTATTTGTAACAATTTGCAATTAATGTTTTGACGCGTATATACAAGTAACGAGAAGTAGAAAATTAAATTAAAATCACAGACGAGTTTTATATTAAACAATGAAGGGAGGGCAGGGGGCAAAGTTTGTAGAAATAATTACCTATAAGTTTTTCTTGCATTTTAAGAACTTAATCAGCTCGCAAGAGCTAATTATATGAGATACAACTCCGGTTGTATATGTTCGCGAGATGAAAAAAAAAAAAAAACTACTTTTCTGAAAGTTTCACAATAACCATATCGGAAAAAAAGTTTCCCTTTAGCCGGGAAACGCGAAACTTCGGGGTTCTTCGCGATTAATGCATACAGATAAGTTCAATTTCCCGTGAAAAATGCGTATTCCTTTGCGCAACAGAGAATTTTTTTGTTTTCAATCACTAGTACGTCATACGTCTCGCGTTAATTTTATCGGAATCGCGAGTGGACATTGCAGACTTGTATTTTTGGCACGGTTAGGTAGCAGCTGAGAATATTTTCACGGTATGTAACGATTACTATACACACTGTATATGATACGTGAAAGTTACCACGTAGTTTGCTTTGACAATAGCAGATTGTTTGCGAGGTCTGATATTTAGTAAACGAGAAAAGTTAGGCGACAACTGCGTTCTGAGCATTTGTCACGATTCAAATTATTTGTCCGGATTCAAATTTCGTTTAACGCAGTTGCGAGGTGTCACTGATATATCGATTACTGGCACGGTTCTTCGCGTGCATATCGCAATTTATTGACGATGAATATATTTTAATGAGTAGCGTACACAGGATGTTCTTATTACAATCTATGGATCTCGCTGGGAATTTAATTAATTTACCCTCACATAGTAAATAAATATACGCATACACACAATTCTCTCTCTCTCTCTCTCTTTCGCGTTTATATGCCCAGAAAGTTTTCGCATTCTACACGCGATTCATGAATACGCATGACGCTTTATCCGCTAGTATTTGTCGAACATCAGAAACTTTCATTTCCGATAATGGGCAGGCGAGTTTAAAATCACGCCCAGATGATATTCGCGTCTTCGTGCAGTTGCACGGCTGGATTAAAATTCAGCAGCGACCCATCCCTTTCTGCCGCCACCTTGTCTCTTTTATTTTCGTCATTCCCTTCCTCCTTCGCTTCCACATTCGCCTCTGTGTTTTTTCTTTCTTCTCGTCATTATTCGCGTATAATTCAGCAGATTTTTCCTATCGAATGCTGCGTGAAAAATTCGGTGCAAAGAAAGCACCTCTATATCTTTTTGATGGGATGCGAAAACTCTCTCGGAACGAGAGAGGATGAAACGGTTGACGACGGTGTGCCAGACGAAAATGGCCATCGTATAAAAAGCGAGATTTCGCGTCGCACTCACTCTCGCGATTACACAGAAAGGAGCTAGCCTGCACGCCACAAGGACATCGGATACGCCGGGATAATCTGCGGGAGCGTATAAACTGCACCCTTTTCTCTTCCGAGGGTCCGCGTCGTCATGCATACCGCACAGAAGCGAAGCTAAAAGCCTTTTCGTGTCGATGGCGGATGCTCTGGAAAAAAAAAGTCGGGTGATGATTTCGCACTTTATTCTCATTACAGACCGTATCAGTATACGTGTGAAAGATCAAATTAACGAGTGTTCGAACGCATCGTTGAAGATAAAAGAAATTTTATTGCGCAAGTTTTACTTTAGGGATCGCGCGCTCAGAGAAAAATCTCTCGCGCGCTCAAGTTCTTCCGTTCAAATATAAAATTCTCTCCGAAGTAACAAATATTTTTCTCGTCATATCGAAAAATATAGATCGATTTTACGCTTCGGAAGAGAGAGAGAGGGATGCGAAGACGTGGTAAAATATATGTAAATATCGTCTGAGACAACCTCGTCTCCTGAAAACACGAACGCAGGATAAAACGCGTCGTGGCTGAGATATGAAGCGGAGTGGATAGAGATCAGACTCTCTCTCTCTCTCTCTCTCTCTCTCTCTCTGGATGTGGGTCTCCAAGGCGTTGCAGAGAGTTAAGAATTCAATTGTGTCTCGTCATCCGCGCGTGGAGTTTTCTTATTTCGCTACTTGCATAATAATAAGCGTGATGACTCGAAATAGACGGTCGGACTGTGTGTTACAAGAATTTTATAAAGCATCATTACCCCGTAGCTTCCTGCCGCTTTTCTGTTACGTTATTTCGCGATGACGTCACAATAATTTATACACGATTCTCTTCTTGTTGCACGCCGCGTTACTTAGCGAGCAAGGAAAAGTTTGCAATATGGTTTGGACAGAATAAATTTGTGAATTCACAATCAGCAGAGGTTCTTTTTAACAATTTGTTCCACAGTTAATATAACATCGACATAATATCAACGAGAGAGTCGCTATGTTAATATTTACAAGTTAACATGCGCTATACGAAACATCGCAATTTACTGAACTACAAACTTTTTTTTAAAGTCGAGATTTGTTGAGAAAAAGTTGACGCGCTTTAATTTTCAAGTTTTCAAGATAGTTTGGAATATTGTAAACACTGAAATCGAAACTTTTTCCAGCTAGCGTATTTATAGATTCGAAGAGTGACGTTGTTATAAAATTAAGATATTTCACAGAGACCGCGAACTTGACGAAATTCCGGCGGTAACACGCGGTCGATGTCGGCTTTGACTATCTTCTTGGATCTTGCGACGGAATATTCGCACAATTTGCCGGAGCCAAAGCGTATCTACGTGTGCCCGAGCGCACGCGCGCGCGGAATTCGCGCATCAGAACGGTTGTTTAATGAGAAACCGATATTACGGCTTGAATCTCGATTTCTCGACGTACCGACAATGAGAGGTTCACTTTGTCTCTTGACTGTTTGCCTATCCCCGAGCACTCTGCAATATCCACATCAAGTACGCCTACGTGGCCGCACGTACGTACACGATCAGCTGTGTGACGCGCACGTACTTCCGATATATGTACGTATCGACGTGTACAGCAAATAAACGTATTCCGGCATCTAACAACTGATCGATGTTTGCTCTCAATTTTCATCAGATATCGAGGGGAGTAATTGCGAGAAGTAGTCGCACTACAAAATAATCGCACGATTACGTGCCTACACACAAATACAAATTTCTCGTGTACAAAACAGAACCGTTTCTTTCAAATATAACTGAAGTAAATGATAAAACTATAGACGCAGTTTTAAAAATAATAAAATATAAAATTATTACAAATTCTCTGTTATCGCTAAAATAATCAATAGTGTATCAGAAAAACGAGAATAAGAATTGTAAAAGGTTGCGCGCGAACGAAGCGAAAAAGTTAGCCCGACAATATACAGAAGTAACCGAAGTTAGATGAGTGGATGAGAAATGGGATTTACAAGATCTCACCTGAAACTCCAACCGGTACAGGACCGGGAATTTTCTACGCAGCTCGCAGAGCTTCGGAAACTGCGATAGCTCGGTCGGCGCGGTCGGCAATGTGGTGTTCATTTTACTGCTGTCGTATTCGTCCGTGGCTGTAACAAAATTCAGAGGGGAAAAGGGAATTAAGAGAATAAGCACAGGATAAGTACATATCAAATAACAATAAAGTAAAATATTTATTGATATTATGTAAAATAACAATAAAGTAAAATATTTATTGATATTATATAAAATAGAGTGTGTCGGGAAGGTAAGATAGAGCGTGAAGAATAGTAGGTATTTAGGTAAAAAGATAAGTTATTACAGCGAGTAAAGTTAGTACAGCAGTGTAAATATGCAGTGAAAGAAAGAAAGAAATTAGTTTAAGATAATGTAAAAAGCTAAGATACATGTGTGGCTATAAGGGAAGGGGAGGTAAAAGAAAAGAATTTGTAAACCAAGTTCCCTTCTTGGCCAATGGGCTGAAGTATTAATAAATAATAACAATAGTAACAATTATTGATATTGATATGTATATATATACATATATATGTTTTGTCGCACAGTTTTCTTTCTCTAACAAAGTCAATATACAGACGTAGATTAAACTGATGATAAAACAAACTGAGTCCGAGGAAAACTTTCCTTCGGTCAGTTTCAGATTGCTCGGTTTTGCGCGCTATAAATATATTTTAAATAAATATATTTTTTGCTCGCAAGAACCAAAACTCTCTCAAGAGAATAGAAAGACAGATGGAAAAATGTGGTAAGCCAAGATGTGAGGAACAGGCGAGGGTGAGACAAACCGCCACTTCACTCTCGAGGAAAATTTGCAGCTGCTTGTCACTTTCAGTACTATATATATATATACATATGTACATACGTGTACTCTCTCGAGACATGTGCACTCACATTGTCGCTCGAATGGGCTTACGTATACGTGTGTATGTGTGTGTGTATGTTCTACCTGCTGAAAATTATTAATCCTCTGAGAAGCACGCGAAAACGCTTGTGAACTTGGTTGAATATAGGTAGTTGGCATTAACATAATAATTTTCTAGAGTTCTATAAAAGTTAAGAGTTAATTGTTAGCTCTCTCGCTGCTCCTGGTAAAATAAAGCCGAGTGTGTGGATTAATCTTTCGAAGGGACTGATTTGATAAAGAACATTGAACGCGATAAGTCTAAGAAAATTGAGAGACAAAGACTTCTATTTAATCTGTTTTAGTGCCGAATTACTTGTGATAGCATTGAATAATGAAAATATTAATGATGATAAGAGAAAGAGAGAGAGAGAAAGAGAGAGAGAGAGAGAGAGAGACAGTCTAACCGCGAGAGCAGAGAGAATTAAAGAATCCTTTTTAGAACGCGACTTTGAAGCGAGTGAGCGAGAGAGTTTAAAGAGAGTTTTAATCCATTAATTAGAATTTCTCTATTAGTGGCCAATAATGAATCGGTGAACTTAATTTTTTTTTTTTTAGTGTGTCGCAGTTTTTCGCAGCTTGTCGAGAAAGACGCATTGATATTTAAATGCAAGCATAGTTACAAAAGCGAGAGTTTAAAGAGAGTTTAATCTGTTAATTAGAATTTTTATTAGTCATCGACAATAAAAACGAAAATTTATTATTTCCGTTTTTTTTTTTTTTTTTAATTTCGCAGTCAAAAAAGACACATCGATATTTAAATGCGAGCGCAAGCTTCAACAGCTTTGCTACAATATATTAGATGTAACATGTTTATCAATTACATATTATTAAACCGCATAAAATAAAATACCACGTTCGATATAGAAACTTATGTCTGAGAATTAAATTAATTAAAAATACAAAAATTTGTCACAACTCATCCACACACACACACACGATAATCTCTTTAGCATATGCAACAATGTAACAAAGCATGAAAACCGAATATTTTATGAGTCATGCATTTTACAACACGCGTTACGGTTATGAAAAGTTTCGGTGTGCGATGTATCGTGTTAATACACAAAAGAACAACTCGTGTGAAGCAATAAAACACTATGTCTACGGGAAATAATAACAGATTAATGTTATTTCCACGATTTGAACCGACGGATTTGTAATTCACGTATTGTCCGTTATTATTCAATTCACGTGTGTGTGTGTGCGTGTGTGTTCCTTTAATACGAGGGCGGTCCGATAAGTACTTAGCCTCACTGCCCGATGGTGTCAGTATCGCAAGAGAGATTACTATCGTGTAGTACATTC
>QVOB01012017.1:0-26893 GCA_014839585.1 Pseudomyrmex concolor | reverse complement strand
GTGTATACTTGACAGAAATTAACTTTTTGTGCTTAATAGATACTTAATATTTTAAACTTAACAAACTGGTCTTTCATCATATTTGCTCGGAAAGCATATTGAAATCCAGCAAAGAGAATCTCTGCTTGTGAAGGATGAGACAACTTACATATTTTAAGGAAAGTTGAAAAGAAACGATACGAGACTGTGTGCACAAGATGTCGATGTGTTAAAAATGTTTATGTTTATTAAAAAAAAGTCAGACGTTTCAATTTCTTTATAGAATCTTCCTCAGTGACAATTATATTATCTATAAATACAAAGTAAATAAAGAGTTGATTTGTCAAAAAGCAGTTGATTAACAATAGTAATAAAAAAAATGTTTTCTTTTATATATTTTAGCAACGGCTTTAAATCTTGCGAGATCGAATTTTTCCCGAACAAATATTTAATTGCAATTGTATACATGTATATATCGTGCAGTTAAATTTCGCTCTCAAAAGCAAAAATTTTATATCAAATACAATTAAAATAGTTGTAAACACCGTGTACTGCACATGAACATCAAACAGCAAATAGATTAAATCTAATGATCTGTTAATTGATTATCGAATATATTATTTGAGTTTATCGCGTTTGAAACGTTGAAATCGTAAAATAAATTTACACATATTTCCATCTAGATAAAAAGTTTCTCGAACTAACATATCGCAAATGTATTAATATTCCTCAAACCGCGATACGTATCGTAAACCAACCGCGTGTACATATCGCGGGGTTCAAACGTGAATTGATACAAATTGCGTCTGTAAGAAGAGAGCAAGTGCGTGCTGCACGCGATTTGTCTCGTTGCACGGAATCGCATTCGAGAACATTTGTAAGAACAACCTTAGTCCCGCAAGTAGCTTCTGTCGAGAGTCGTCGAGTAAATAGCCCGAATGGGACTCGTCTCACAGTAAATATGTCTCTCGATACGTCACGGAGCTTTCGCGTTATACGGCATCATTTATAAGACGAAGAAGACAGTTATGGCACGGCGGGCTGGAGTGGCGTGATAAATAATATGCAGTCTGAAAGCCCGTCGTTGTGTGCTCGCGAGTGTGTGTGTGTGTTCCAGCTCGATGAGCAAAATCGGGCATATAATAACGACCGTTGCGTCTTTGCATTTGCGCGATATAAAATTTCGCATTATTTAGTACACGAAATAACGCGGTAAAGAGCAAATTATCGGTTGCAATTGAAAAGAAAACTGTCCCGCGTGTAGCAATAAACAGCGGAATAAACACGGTTCACGAGAACAATAATAAATCACTGCGCGGCGACTACACGAAACACACACAACACACATCGAACGCGGGCACTTTTTTTTCTCTCGTTTCCACGGGACACGGAGGGAAAATCTTGCGCTCACTGGACGAGCGGAGACTATTAAAGCGGCAATAAAAATGGCGACGTCACACCGACGGACAAACGATCGTCGCCATTATACCATCAGCTTGTCGTAAACGCGCGGTATATTAACGCATTCCCGCCGTCGTTTCATTTATGATCCGCTCTTTCTCCACCGCAGCGGAGTCGTTTACTTTCAATTCTGGGATGTTCGATTAATTCTCGTATCGACGGCGCTCGCCGGGCGACGTCACGACCCGGGGAAAATTTATAACCCCCACGGATTTTCGCGAACTTCGCCTCGGGCTGCGCGCAGCGGTATCGCGAAAACCGGAGCAGCCGAAACCACGTATACGTTACGCGCCGGACGTACGGCGATATTTAAAAGCGTCCGGCTTCACGAGCTATTTGTACGGAGCGCAGCGGGGTCGCACTGTATGTAACGTGCGGGGAGGAGAGAAACACCCGGAGGCGCGATACATATTCCCTGCGAAATAACGGCGATTAAACTTTATGGGATCCGAACCGAGCTGCGCATCTCTCTCCTGGTCGCGATCGGTCGGAGACAGCGACCGCCGCCGCGACTGATTGCGAAATGTGGATCTGTGCGCGACACCGTTCGATCGTTTTGCATTCCCGTGAACCGCGTTGTTCCCTCCCTCGCGCTTCTGAAATATATATATTGTATATATACATATTATATATATATATATATATGCTCCAACAATAGCCACGCGCCGGATCGAAATGGAATAAGGAACAAACATGTGTAGCTTTTTCTATACGCCGATATTTATTTCCCAGTGAAATAAATATTCCAACGCGACGTATGGAACAGAATACATGTTTACTTTTCGCAGGAGTGCTATAAAAAGTTCGCTGAACAAATTCACAATTAAAAATAAATATAATTATTTTAAAAAAACCTTTCTTACAAAAAAAATCCATAACGTTATTATTTGAATAAATTAATTCAAAACAAAAAAACTATATCTACTAACGACTTCTGACAAATAGTGTCGACCACGTATGTATAGTTGCCCGAAAACAAAATAAATTTTCTTCAACCTTTGTGACACCGTGAAAATGTTTTTTTTTCTCCTTTGTACACGCGTACGCCCGTCAGAAATGTACTGAAACTTGATCCACTGGCGCGAATGACTATCCACTCCACTTTTCGTACGATCCATCGATCGAGTATGTCGGTAGTCTCGTCATCTCGTTTCGCGCGCAGACGTGTTCCCAACGCCATGGATATTATCGCTCTCCGTCACAGATAGATGGATACACGAAGTGTATTCCCTCGTGCATCATCTTCGGAATATTCGAGCCCGACTGTCGCCTGCGAATCAAACGCGGGGCTGTCGTCGCAACTCGTACGCGAAAACCAACTTTTCTCGAATTCTTTTCCATCTCTCCTCTTTCCCAGAAGAAAGCCGCTCATAAAAAAAGTATTAATCGACCTTACGAGGGTGGACCCCTCGATGACGAAGGAAAGTCGGACAGATAAAGAGAAGGGGATGGAGTTATATAATAGTAAGACGACGGCGAAGAGATCGAGGATATTAATGATACAGAAACAACTGCTGCGATAAAAGTACAAAACAAACATCGATTATTGATGCTTGCTTCGAGATATCGTTTTCAAATCCGCTAAACGAATATATCGACGTAATATCGACGAAGCCGAACAATTCGTTATTTGAGAATCTGCAGAATCTCGGGAGATTGCGCGCGTTGTATATTGGGAATTTGAAGAGAGAGAGACGGGATCTCTCCAAACTTATATTAAAACAATAAAAACGGAAGACACGTCGCGTCATCGGAACTCGAAGGTATTTCTATACGTGACCACGTCGCGATTTAGCGTGTGACCTAGAACGACGCCAAGCGATCGCGCAGATGTTACGCTAGCCGATATATATGTGTACGGCTCGTGACATTCCGAAGTGGCGGAGGAGCGGTAAAAGATCGATCTGTTCGATATAGCGTGTCCCGTCGAGAGAAGAGCGAACACGCACGGTTTCTTCTTCGCCACTTTTTCTCCTCCTTTTCCTCCCCTTCGCCCGCGCTGTTGTGTGCGTTTTCTCTTCATCCCCTTTCGCCCGTCGAAAAATTACGAGTACGTGTAACTCCGGGCGCGACGTGTGTAACGCGTCGTTGCCCCGATACCGGAAAAGGCATTCCAGGCCATTGGTCACGACGACGCTTAAGAAACGTTCTATCTTTCGTCGGTATGTGTCGTCGGCTTTATGCTCCACGGCGATTGAATCCCCGAGGGTGCCCCTTGTCTCTTACTCTTTACCGTGCGCTATCTCGAGCTTGAAAGGGGGGAGGGAAAAGAAGAGAAAGAGAAGGCTGTCGCTGCCTCTCCTTTTCTTCGTCGCTGCCTTTCGTCATCCTGCGCGATAGTTTCTCTCTCTCTCTCTCTCTCCCTCTCTCTCTCTCTCTCTCGAACTTACATCCCTCTCGTGGGTGCGCGCGACTTCAAAGCCTCCAAAGTCTTCGTCGCAATAAGATCGTCGGTTTACAGTAGACACTGCGAGACAAAAGCCGTTCTCCTTGCCTATTCCGCGTTCCGCCTTCGATTCAATCCCTCGGCTCTTTCTTCTCCCTTCCGTTTCTCTCCCTGTCGTCACTGTTCATCCTCTGTTCATTGGGGGGAACCACTTGATTGCGGCTCGCGCGCGCGCGCGCGCAAAGAGGGATATTGTGTCGTGAAAATAAGGCCGATTCAAAGGCTTCGGTGCGCCGCACAATACAATACGTGAGAGCCGCCCTTTCGAGACATGACGAATGAGTCGGACGTAACGCGACGTCGGGATGCTCCGCGCGCGGAACCCGTCCCCGTGCTACACACCCGGGCCACGGTCTTTCGCGCAATTAGCCACGCGCTCGCGCATTAACGCACAGATTTATGGATGTAATTAATGCGTCCGTATGCGAGTTATTGCATTCTATTTGATACCCGATTGCCGGCTCTGCCGCAGCCTAATTTCCGCACACGCGTTGCTTTTGAAGAACCGCACACGAAAATTTTTTCGTTCCTCTTTTATTTCCGCGAAAACGCCAAATGGAAACGGGGTTAATTATTGCGCGTTAATTACCGGCCCCCGAGAGCGAAGGCTATTTCGGTTTATTTCGCGGTCGATTTGTATGAGGTTCATTGAAACATCGTACGATTGTTCGCTTTAATTGCGAACGTATATTTCATAATGTATCAATAACACGCTCTTGATCGCGGAGGTGAACTCTATACGTGCCGCTAATATTGTTATTGCGCTCTGTCGACGATATTGTCGTTTATGGAAGCGTCGTCGCGCGTTTGACAAATTTTTTTAAAACGCGCGTGCGTTTGAGATATAGAGGAGAGACGCGAAATACCGATCCGATAGCACGCGAGTTGATCGAGTCGCCACCGACACGATGACCGTTACGTAATTTGCATGCGGTGCAACTACCACGCAGTGGTGTAATAACCCGATGTGTGTATGTGCGTGTGTGTTGTAACAAGCGGAGACAATCTGCAGTTACCGCGATGTGTGTCACGATATGGTGCGTGATACATTCATGGATTACAAGCAGCGATTGTCACTCCTGCAACGCGCGAAGAAACAACAAACACACGTGTGTGTGTGTGTGTGTGTGTGTTAGATAAAACCTCGTAAAATCCTACGAAACGGCACGTGACTTTCGACGTGCATGCGACTCTCGTTAGCGACGAAATAAATTTATTATTCTAACCGGAAAATTAAAGAAGTCTGCGTGTGCAAGCTTTGAGAGACCAGCTGCGAGCTTTCTTTGGCAAAGGATAAACCGGACGGGGATTACCTTACGCGAGAGTCGGGGTATTAGTCCTCCGCTCTCGTCGTCCTCCGACTCGTAGTAAATTCAGCGTGTTTCTGCTGAGCTCGGAAAATCTGCGCGAATCCGCGGTGACCTCTCTCCGTCTTGGGAAAACTACAACGACGGTCGAAAATCTTGGCCGAATTTAACTTGGCGAAATATTATTCTTGCCGCCGCGTTCAAACACGCGTGCGCTCCTATAATACTGTTGCCGATGTAACGACGCGCACAATTTACATTCGCAAAGCTCCGGGAGCTTTTCCTCGCGCGCTTTGTATAAAATTCGAAAATTATTTCCGCTAATTAACTTTCGGATGAAATTCGTAGTATATATTTTGGGTACATGTAAGCTGACACGCTTATACGATTCCTCGCTGAACTTCCTGCGGCGAACTTTTTAGCGCGCGCGAACGCGGAGAGATTTATGCGGCAGTTAAAAATCCTCCGCGTAAATACAGTGGCGCGAGCGAATTTCCCCGAGTGTACATTAATCTGAATTTTCGTCCGCGTCAACGTGACCTTCTTATTAATGCATAATCCACAGACGTGGATAAGGCTTCGCGGATATAATTCTCTGTTCGCACGGAAGAACGCTGATGAATGCGTAGATTGCACCGAGAGAGAGAGAGAGAGAGAGAGAGAGAAAACAGAAAAAGAGAGAGAGAAACAGACACACAGACTAAACTTTGTTCGTGGAAAGGATAATAATTTCAAGCGACAGTTCATACGTGTACGTAAACCCCGCGGTCGAGCGAGCAATGTTCAACCTACGCGTTTCAACTAGTTCGGGAACCACCTATCGGTTAAACCGATTCGCTTTATTTTATATAGGCAGCTTCGCCAACTACCGCCGCCCCCGTTTAAGTCCTCGTTGGACGTTACGCTCGGAGCGACGGACTGGTATTAGCCAGGTGTCCCTAAAACGCGGCTGGATCTCGGAGCATTTAGGTTCGAACTCAGCGGCGATCCTGGCTAAGCTCCCCGATAAACTCGTCAGCCGTTTGAATCGACTGTACGGGGTATCAGCTTCAATTTACCGCCCCAGCTGTAACGCGCGCGCGGTTCCTTTCAGCAAAAGGCGGGCAAGCGGTCTCGTGCGAGGCTGCATCGGTAAAACGAAAACCGGAGGTTTCTTTGTGTGTGTGTGTGTTTTCTGTCCGTTCATTGACGTACACGTATCAAATGTACGCGGCGCGTGTGTGCGCGTCGCCGACGTAAGAGACCGCTTTATTAGACCGTGCTCGGTCACGGGGTTGACGAGCAAGTGGTTGTGAAAACACAGGCGGAGAGAAAGAGCACCGCACGGTTGCTGACAGAAACGGGAAAAGTCTCGAAAGGGAATGGAAACGTGCGCGCGAGAGAGAGAGAGAGAGAGAGCGAGGAGAGGTTTAGCGTGAGGTTTTCAAAAAGAATAAAAGCCGTTGTTAACGTTTAGTGTAAAAGAATAAACACAGGTTCGAAGTTGGAAATCGACGAAATCGAACAGAAAATGCAGAGAAAAAAGGAGAAAATATCCTGTGCATATTTATTAGATTTTCTCGTTACGACGAGACAGCGATAGTGATTTCTGGGGTTTCACCCTGTTTATCAATGATTCGTTAAATGGTCGTTTTGTCTCTTTCGTCGCTCCTCTCCTTCTCGCCTTCTCTTATTACTCTCTCATTTCAGAGACTAATCTCGTCTCTCGATCCTCCTCTCTCTCTCTCTCCTCTTTCTCTCTCGATCTCATTGCGATCGCTAATGAAAGTTGACGAGGCCGAAGCCTCGAGGGCAGGCCGCACGAAGCTGGATACGGTTTTCCTCCGTGTTATTGGCCGATAATCCGCTGCTATCGACGGGGGACGTGGAATTATACGCGCGCGTATATATACACACGTGTGTACGGGCGGTGATACGGAGAGACGCGAGGGAGAGAGCCGGAGTATACACGTCGGATACACCGGCTGTGTTACCGCCACGGCGCTATAGCAGCGGCGCAGAAGCGCGCACGTCAAGAGCCGAAACGCTCGGCCATTCTCCGGCCAAAACGGTGTGCGCGTCCCACTAGGCCCGTCACGTCCGCGCGAATTAAACTTAACCACAATTAGCAGGACCCGGGGCTTCGTTCGGCTGCGCGTATAACCGCGTGTAAATTGTAATAGTCTATACCCGACACCACCGCCAGCGTCGACCGACGAACGGTTGCGCGCGCTAATGCGCCTGTGATATAGCCGCGTAACTCTCTGTCCCGTGCGACAGAATCGCAGAATACAGAGTATATATAGCAGTTAGTTCTGCATATACGAGAGATCGATGATTTTATCGCTGAAGCTGTACACTACACACAGGTCAACAAGCTTAGCGGAGGTAAGCGCGTAAGGGTAAAAAACAAAAAAACAAAAAACAAAAAAAAAACAAAAAAAAAAAAACAAAGAAAAAATCGGTGAACCGAGAACGAGAGAATGTGCACGATGACGCACAAAAAAAAAAAAAAGAAGAAAAAAAACGGCGACCGATAACTTATGTGCGAATTCCCTTTGATTCACGTGAATCGGATTCAATCCTCTTCTCTTTCTTTCAACTCCGTCGTCTGTAAAAAGATCTGGGTCACGCCGGCTGCTGCGGAGTGTACGTAAGAAATTTAATGCCGCGTTGTTCCTCGTCGAGCGAGAACCGTACGTTTGAGAGAGCGAGAGATATAGTCAAAGAGAAAGAAGAAGAGAAAGGGTTTTAATGCAGAACTGCAGGCAAAGAGATAAAACTAAGTACGATGTATGTGCGGTTTTCAAAAGAAAAATACGATATAAATAATTGCTAATAGCTTCTCTTCTGAAAAAAAAAAAGACAATTCTCTCGAGCTAAATAAATTTCAAGTAATATTCTCTGAAATTAATTAAATATTTTTCAAAACCCCAATTTTCTCACGCGTTCAAATTGCGGTTTTCGGTTGCGTCAGATATTGCTATTCCCATATCAGGGATCAACAGTTATGATGTAATTTTGGCACGTATCTATACCTACAAGCTGCTTAGAGACGGTCAATATCTTAGTCCATGACAGCGTTAAAGCCGCGCAATTTCAACGTATAGATCAATATAAATATATGTATATGTATATATATGTATATGTATTTCGATCCACTGGTGCATATAACGCGCATGTAAGGGAAACAAAACCTGCTTTATCAGGACGCAACGACTACCATATAAAAAGAGAGTCTCTATGCGCTGAAACAAAAGATTTTAAACCGCGTAGTCCGCTTTTCATATGCATGCAAACAGTAAATGTTAATTCTTTGAAGCGCGGTGTTTGCGACACGTAGCCACCTTTTTTAATACCTCCCTTCCGTGCTCTTTATAATCCGCTTTGTATTTGTAATTATAATGTTGCATAAAATATATACGCGCGCGCGCATTTGCATGAAAATAACATTCGTACGGAAATCTAAACTTCTCCGTTTAATTCGCCAATATTCTCTTCCCCGTCAATATTTGCGATATACGCATATCGATCACAATTCCAGTGTGTCCGCTGGATATCTAATTCCCGTCATATATTCGTATAGTGGCAATAACTTTCGCGCGCGATATCTGTGTTACGCAGCCGTCGCTGCAGACATTTGCAAAACATTAATTGGTCGGTAGTCAGGTCATAAATCTCGCTAATGATTTCCGGAGCGCATTTCATTAAAGTATTCTATTCCATCGCGCGTATAATATTACAAGTGCACCGGCGTAACAAAATTTATAGTGCGCTGTTTACACGAAAATATGTAACTGCAGCAGAACTATATATTAATGAAAATAATACACGCGCGTATTTATATGTGTGTGTGTACGTGTATATAATATCTAGCTAAAACCATTTCTCTGAAAACGAAGCTGTCGTCGCACATCATCCTTTTGATTTAACATCCCCGGGTCTTGCGACAAATTTAATATATTTTGCTGGAAAGGTACATCTTTCCGTGAAAAACCTTTTCATAAAGATAAGAAAATAAAAAAAACACTGTCTCGCAAAAAAATAAAACCCGTGGTATCGTTCGCGATGATGATCGTTCGTCCGTTTTCTTCGTAGAGTCGTACGTAAGTAGTCGCGAGTGTAAGCGAGCCTGGGCGACTCTATCACTTGATGCGCGAGAGATCGAGCTTCTCTCTCTCTCTTTCTGTACATGTGTGTGTGTGTGTGTGTGTGCGCGCGCGCTAGCCATCACGGACTTGCCTCGTGTTATCCGAGGAGAACATCTCGAGTTTCAGAGGAGAACAAACGGCACGTCGTGTACACGTCTACTGACGACCCTATAGAGATTGCGAGGACGTTCTCGAGAGACTTAATGAATGGACCGGGGAAGGGAGAGGAGAGAAAGAGCAACGGCAACGGCTTACGAGAAAGGGGGTGTGTGACACCGCGGGAAAAGAAGTTGATGGCCTCGCCAGGAGAGGAGAGGTTAAGGTTGAATCGTCGTTCAATTTTTCTCCTCTGCCGAGTGTACATTACGGACTCATAAAAATGTTGTGTTCTTGCCATTTTTCTTACTTATATACTTCATTACCAATTCATATTTTATTCCCGATCCTTAAATTTGCATTGTTCGCGAAAAACCAACTCCACGTCATTCCCTTGAACATGAACTCTCAAATAAATCAAAACGAAAGGATCGACTCGGATGCTGTTGTATAACGGCGTCGCGCAGTTAATCCCCTTAAAACTGAATTTGCAGCAAGCCTCGACGTCGTCGTCGCGCGCTAGACGACCGACCGCGAAGGGTTAAAAAGTGCAAGAGCTTCGACGAAACGCCACGGATTGTTCCCGTTTGTTGTTGTGTACGAGAATGTCTTGGTTTATTTCCACGGTAGAAAAGCCGTGGACGAGCCTCGGCGTCGGATTAGCCGCGACGCCCATCGCCCTCTTTCTGTGCGCGGGTAGCGCGCGCGCTGCAATTTGTTTCACCGACGGCAGAGCGACGCGGGAAGAGGGAGGAAGCCGAGGTTTTAATCTGCATCGGATTATACTCTCAAAGAGCGATGCATTTCATTACGCCGAAGCTATGCGGGAAAGTGGGCCGGTGTAGACAGCGCCGAAGCCGCCGCCGGTGGTGGAAATGGAGAGGACGAGACTTCGTCTCGCGGCGCAAATCCTTTTCCGTTATCACTTTAGACACCTGTCTATTTGCCGCGGAGAATGGGAATGTACCCGTTGGAATATTACACTTCGTGTTCGCATACAATACCGCCGCGCGCTCGTTGCAAAGTTTTAGAAGGAAACGTTTCCGCTGCGCGCGCGAGAGCTATGCTTTAAAGTTGGTTTGGATTATAAACGCAATTTCGCTGCCGTCGCCGCCGTTACCGCCTGCGAAATTGATCGATTTTATCATTTGATTCCTCTTCGCTCCGTACAACGCGGGCGGCCATGTAATTATTCGGCTCTGACATGGTACAATATTTGGCATATCGATCGCCGGAAAATGGTCCCATAACGGAAGTAACACTCTTCATAAAGTATATCGTGATAAAAATTTATCGGGCCGCGCGCGCCTACAGCGGATACATACCGATTTTGATGGCTCGCAGTACATCGGAGAGAGCGCACACATACAGTAATTCCGTGAGGACGCAGGTGTTACGCTGGAAAATGGTAACAAAGTGCCGACTTTGAACGAAGCTTTTGATGCATCGCGCGGCAATTGCAAACGATATATGGAGTCATGGTTTATGATGCAGTAAATTCAATGGCGTCGCGCGAAACTCGATGGAAAACTCTCTTGATCGATCTCTCCGCGCGAAACGCATCAAGTGTATTTTTCATTTCCGCCTATCGTTCACTTCCTGGCGATTTGTCTTACAGTGGCAAGATTCGCGGACACAAATAACTTGAATAAAAAATGTTTAAAAAAAAACTATTATCGTTGCATGTGTGCGTCCGTATCGGTGTGCGTGTGTGTGTGCGCGCGCGAAAGAAAGTTTAATTCAAGATATTCAAGTTTGTCGCGAAAGAATCAAGCTACAGAGCAAAACGACACCGCGTTTACTTTTATAAATGTACCGTCGTTTCCGCGCGGCGCGCGGTCTTGTATTCAAATATATGCAAAAGTAATGCCGCGCGTTGGCCAACAACCAAGTTGAAAGTGCGAAATGCGCGGTGTTAAGGCGGGCGGGAGAGACATCCCTAACGTGCGAACAATCATCTGCATATGCTCCTTTATAAAGGCTCTTGGAAGGCATTCAATTCTATATCGCCATTTATAATAAGCTCTTACGAGTTCTCCTCTACGAGTTTTACACACACACACACACACACACATATATATATATATATATATATATATGTGTATATATATATATGTCTATATGTAACGCGCGCGCGTATATACGATCGCGCGTCAGTTGGTCGTTAAACATTTGTTTACGGACACGAATTTGCATTTTACTCTCTACCGCTCTTATTTTGTTGCATTATGTATGTGACAGTCACGCGACGGATAAAATTACAAACAACGCGACTTATAGCGATTTTCAGTCGGTTCCCGATATTGCAATATCAGTTATAATATGGTGAATGTATACTGTTTGCGAATGCAATTCTAAGGAAAAAAGGATTGTATATTCTCTCATAAATTGTTGTGGTTTTGACGTTCAATTAATTTGATCCGATGACACGAGTAGGCGATCCGCGAGATGTGTATACGCGCGTCATTCCATCTAGATTATCTGTACAATTATGTAACAAACAAATTTATTAAAGCTTGATATAAAATTTCATGTATGAATTTTTATATCTTTGATCTTTCTGTTTGTCATTAATAATGTCATTAATAACGTTGTCATTAATGATTTTTCGTTATTCTTATTTAATCTTAGTAAGAGAAAATGTATTTTTCGAACGTATCTTTTATCAAACACATCTCAACGCGATTGCAAAAATAAGTGCAGTATGCAGCGGGAAACGGTCTGAACATTCTTTGCGGCTTGCCGCGTAGATCAGCTCGCAGGAGATTTAGAATACCTTGGTTCGCGCGGCGCACCGAGGTATCGGTTCGCTGAAAAGAGAGAATTGCGGGCTCCGCGTCGGCAATTTCAGACGATGTTTTCGTTCGCGGTATTCAGAAGATTATTTCACCGTGTGTCCTCGTGTTCCCGCGTTACTTCTGTTTTACAATATCCGCCGGATACCTCATGAGGTTACAAAAACAACATATGCTCGCGTTTCCCGAGAGCCAAGAGAAAGAAAATACTCGGTATTCCGCGCGAAGTCGCGAGCGGCAAGGACGACGACGCCGCCACCGCCGCCGCTACCGAGAGGTGGCGACTTACGATCAAATAAAACTCTCTCGCCCCAGTCCCACACTCCCGTTCCCGCCGTTGCAGCTGCGATCCCGATCTTCTTTCCCGCGGGATGTGTTTCTGATTGGCAAAAGTTACCACGGGTTATAAGTTGATTAAGGACACAACGGGGGATGGAAATGAACGACGTTGGAAAAGAGAGGAGTCTGTTTGCACGAGGAGGTAACCTCGAACTCGGTTTTGCCGCGGCGAGAACTAAGTTTACCGTCGCGCTTCTGATAAGATGCGAACAAGTCGCGACTTTTCCTAACTGCAGGGGATCCCGCGCCCGGTGCGCGAAGAATAACAAAAAGAAACGCGCGGTTCTCGCCGTGCGATCTTTAACCAAGATGTCCCCCTGCGAGTAATCGAAAAAAAAGTAAAGGTGAGAATGAGACGTAAGGGAGATTTTGAAAATTAGTTGAAAATGTTTTGTAATTTCATTGTTAACGGATCGAATGGGAGAAATTGTTTTTCACGATACTAAAAAACTACAAGTACATATTTGTAATTCACGAAAAAATTTTCATTCCATATTTTTCGAGCGTATTCGGAAAACTGTGCATTTTACGTTTCACCAGAAACATTAACGACCCAACGCGATTTCGCGGCTCGTTTCGTGGTGTGCCATTTCATTCCCGGCAGTTGTAAACGTAAAAGCGCAAATGAACGCGAATAAGCACCGGATCTAAGTTGAAAGCGGTAGCGCTGATTCGCGGAGATCATAAAATCGCAAAAGACCATTAATTCCGCTGCTTGAGAAGATATTCAACAAATTTTTTGAAAAAATAAGAGTAGAAAAAAAATGTGAACAAATATTTCTTTAGAGAGAGAGATCGTAATTTGCCGGGCTCGGCGAGCGGTTATACACGCGCGTCGCACCCGACGATGCATAAAACCGCAATAAATCTCACTCAAATAACAAATCCCAGCCCATATTATCGAGTAACATATGGTATCCCGATAACTTGCCTTCTCGTGAGCGCGCGAATCTCGCATGAGTGACGCGGGAGAAAATGTGGAAATAAAGCGAAAGAAGACTCAAAGCCGCGCGAGAAATCAGCGGATGAAACGTTGGAAAGGTTAAAATTTAAAAGGAAAAAGTGGAATCAACGTCTGATCGTACAACTGCTTTTCTTACTCTAGCGTAGTTGTCATCTAATTTTAGAATAAAGAAACTTCAACTTATGTGGGACAAAAAAGGAAAAAGAAAGAGCAATGAAGAAAATCAAGACAAAAATTAATACATCAAGATAATTTTCAGAGTATTCTTCCCTCTATCGTAATTTAATTTCAATCCAGCGAGTTTGCGAATCAGTATTTTTCCAGCAACGTTTATTGTCAACAACCTACCTATCGTGGATGCGAGAAAAGCGATGATCCTTTTCGTGTTGCTCGTCTCGCACCACTTTTCAGGATGATACCGATTTATATGCCGGATGGGAATGTCTAAACAACCTCGTCGCTCCATACGTGAACACCGAGGATGCAGGGGATAAGCGCGATCGCGCGTGACAGCGACGCCTCTTTACGAAGCCGGTCTATGGGGATATTAAAGGATAACGACCGTATATTGATATCTGCGTACGAGCGCGCGTCTGATGCATAAAATTTATTCATATCCGCGATAATGTGGTTAGGTACACGATTACCTTTGAAAATAGCCGGGCTTTGAAAATATATAGATCAACTTATGTTCTCGACGCGATTAAAGTTTTTGTAAAATACAAGTGTATATTGCGCGAATTGTTAAAGAATCTCTTTCATAAGCACTTTCCAACACGAATAGCGCGACAATTTACGGCGAGCAATATACACGGGATGGATTGTTTTAAAATTTTACTTTACGATAATGATATTCGTAATTATAAAGTTTGTTTTTTCTGCGACGCGCGCCACATCATTAAAATCGCAATTTATTAATACATATATATCATCAAAAATATCTCTTGACGCCTGTTACGTGATAATTCACACACGCGAAACGGGAAACTGATAACATATTAACTTGTCAATCGAAATTTATCTGAATTTCTAATCTAGAATGCACTTCCGCGCGGGAAGTGTCGCATTATCGTGTAATTACACATTCGTGGTCGAGATATATTTTATAGCTGCCTTTCAATGTCATTATTCAATGACATTGAAAGGCGCGGATGTAAACACGTGTAACACATTTTTCGCGTGATCGCATCGAGATAATTATTGATTTTATTAAGCAAACTGTAATTAACAACTGTGATTAACAAAATGTGCATTAAACTGTAACGTACATTTAATTCATAGTTTTTCCGTAACGATGATAAATACATACATAATGAGAATTTCAGAAAATCATCGAAAGCGTCATTTAGCAACGTTAATTTTGTGAAACAATTATTTACTTGTTATCGAATGTAATTATAATTTTAAAACTAAAACAACAAAAGGCCACGAGCTCGCGAAACTTTTGTTTTTTAATTAAAAGTTGCTTCGTCAACTTTAAAAAAATACAATCTGTTATGCGTGTGTATATTTTAAATGCAAGCCGTGTATTATTATAGTGCTCACTGCTCACAATAATTACGAGAAAATTACGTTTGTCTTTAAAACTTTTCTCTCTCTCTCTCTGTGATTATATATATAACGAAGAAAAATTAATTTTGTCATTTGACAAGCGAGTCTCAATTTTAATTTCGCGCGTTATTTAGTATAAGCGAAATATTGAAGTTGCACAATAATCAAAATGATTCTCGTGACAAACGAGAAATAAGTCTCTTCTCGGAAAGAGATCGCCTGGCTGCAACTTTTTTCCCAACGAGGCGAACTACTTCTCTCCGGCGCGGGTAAACTTGTACTGGCAACGCCCGAGCTGTAAGAAACTCTTGTTTCCGCGAGAAGATATCTTCCGCGCTCTCAGAAACGCTCCCTGCAAATTCGACACGAGTTTCTCGACAAGACGTTAGTCGTAAGAAGCGAGCGCGCGGACTCGACCCCGTTACTCCCATAACCTGGGCAATTCGTTACTTACTCCTCACCATTCCTCGCCGCACTGACATAGTTCCTTACCCGCGCTTACATGTATATGTATGCAATTTTAATTTTCCAGGTCTCACGGATAAAAGAACTCGCGGTTAGTTTCTTTCGAATTTACATTTCTCCGGCTTCTTTTTTATCATATCATCAGAGGAATGATGTCGATTATAACTTTACGAAAAAATTTCCACGCGGATTTACTTCATCATCGACCGTTTATCTCTCAGAGTTATTTAAAAGCATCAAATACCATACACTTTACTTGAACGTAATGATTGCGAATAAATTGACATTAAAAATTTATGTAAATTCATAAATATTTTCTTACAATAATTTGTGTGAAATTGAAACAATTGAAAATAATAATTTTTCAAGTAACAGCGACCGACAAAAAGATGACCAGCGTACATAGTGCCATAGTCCGTTCGGTCAAAGTCGGTAGCGAATTTCGTATTTCCATGGACGGATCGAAAGCATGGCAGACCACGTTTTGCATTTAGCCGTATCGGCTAATGAGATCCCGGCGACGTCATCCCCGGAGGGGATTATGGGTAATGCATCGCCCGAAGGCTGCGCCCGGTGTGTGTCTCCGATAAAAGTTACTCGACAGCATTTTTGCTCGTATCGCGGTTATTAGTATTTCGTTCGATGCTGCCGGCGGCTTTTGCTCAGATTACTTGATTATTCAAATTCTCTTATCCTGCGGATGCGCGCCTGATAAAACCCTCTTCTTCGTTTTTCTTTCTCTTTCTTCTTCGCGCGCGCGCGCGTTGTCATCCGGGATGAGGCTTAATCATTCACGTCCTGATTCCAAGCGCGAGATTCAATTCGGCATAAGAACTGAATCGCCGAAAGACAAACAGCCGACACGCGTATATTACTGCACACTTTCGCGATAACAAAGTGTTTGCTTAACTCCTTTAAGGTCTGTCGATTTTGCCCGCCTCTTCTTCGTCGAGTTTCCTACGTTTATCCCGTGAGTTTCGCCCGTTACACGCGTCGGAATTATTCTCGAGCTAAATTCAGGAAAGCTCTGAAATGAGCCGTCCGTGAGAAGAGAGAGCGCGCGCAAATCAGTTGAAAGCCCGAGTGATAAATGCGACACCGCCGACGACGACGACGGTTTCGAGCGCGCGTGATTTGGCGATAAAGAAGAGGGGAAGAAAAAAAAACAGAGAGACGCGCGGAAATGATCTACTTTCCGAAGGTAGGTACGCGAAGAGTTTCCTACAATAAACATCGACGGCGAGGATAATGGCGGCGCGATGTTAGATACATATATTTCCTAAATTGAAAATCGATATCGAAAATCCCCGCGCACTTTCAATGAGGCTTACGAGTTTTATGGAATGGTAAAAGCAAATAGTCTCTTCGATTTAACAATTTTTATAAAGGCACCCATTCCCAAGCGAGCGGGGAAGATGCGAGAGCAAGCGGATTCCGATTGAGTAGTACAGAGACTAAAAGGCTGCAGCTGTTGATGGACCGTTTCGTTAAAAACAAAAAAAAAAAAAACAAAAAAAAAAAGAGAAGTCGCTCCGGCGGTGTGATATTTCGGTATTTTTGTAACGTTTTTCGACGATTTTAAACACACTTTCGCTGCGCGAGGCTAATCTCTCGTCGCGTCAGATGAATGAATCGCGAAGCACAACACGTATATTTTGACGTAAAATCAACGACAGCGAACTTTCATTCCCGACTATAAATAGTCGACAAGTGAGCGACGTGTGTGTATACAAAATCAGTATATAATATAAAAAATACATATTCTCTTTAATAAAACAAAACTTTTTATCGCCTCGAACCAATTATTTATCATTTATCGCAAAACATAACAAACCAACCTCTCTTTTGAGGATTTATACGCGTTGTAATTTCGATGGCTACTGTAAATATTGACGCGTAATGTGCGTGCGACCGCGAACAACGCCGGGACTCAATTTGGTCGACGCACACATTCTCGCTCTTCGTGATTTCGATAATACGACAATCGTGTCGACGGGCATCACTTACCGGCATGTTGTTTAACGTGAATGAGAGATGAGCCGGCGGCTTCGACGACGGCAGGCTGCAATTTGCCCTCAGTGTGTCACCAGCGACGTAGCGATTGCGTTCTGACGCGATAACGGGCCTTCCGCTGGGCAAAGCTAAAACATAATAATTTCGTGAAGTCTCTCATGTAGTCGAAACTCGGGGTATAGCAACGAGAGTAGATGAGGAAAGGTGGAGGATAGGAGGGCGTAATCGCGGGGGTTTGCCGCCGAACTTATCCAATATTCAAGCGCCAATGAGGAGCCCGTTATGTCGCCAGCTTTATATGCGCTTCCGCGGAGTACAATAGAGACTACGTGTATTGCGTAATTCTCCGGCGCCATCCTCTCGTACTCGCGAAAGGCAGTTACCGCGGAAGGACTACGCGTAACGTGGAAAAATATTAAGCGCCGAGTATATTGATTGTGCGCGTTGCGTTGTAAACGGTGCGGCGCGCGCGCGAGGAAACGCGTCGCAAAGACAATAGCTGCAAACTGAAACTGTGATTAAAAGCTTGTTTGTTCCACAGCGCAAAATGAAGTGTCCTGCGAATAACGTCCAGCTACCACATCGCGCGCTCGCGCTGCTTGCGCGCGGAAACCCTGCGTAAATAGAGCAAACTTTATATTGAATATTTGTTAATCGTCGCGATGCTTCAAACATGAAATAGAGAACGCGTCGGAGATAACCTGATTTTCCAAAGAATTCATTTCAAACGCGCGAATCGAATATTTCTGGCAGAATAAAATTCAATCACAAACCTGATAAGTTTTTTTTCTCTCTCAATAAAAGAAAATAATTAAATTCATAAAAATCTGATTGCGCGCGCGCGAATTAATGTCTCGTTTAACCCCTTGCGCTACGATTTAATTGTGAAAAATTGTGAACTAAAGAAGCATTTAATTTTAATTAAAATAAAGACTAAAAATATTATATTTTAAAATATATATTGACCGATGTTCACACTTACGCAGAAAATTTTTCTCAATTAACAAATTAACTATACAAATTTTAAGCTTGTTACAACATATGTTAACTATAATCTTAGTCGTATGACGAGTGTAGCTCGTCATAATGCGATTTGGCATGAAAAACTCGTGACGAGCTAGATCATTGTAGCGTAAGGGGTTAAAACGCGAGAAATAAAACACATAAAAATATTGTGTAAACAACGTCACGTACGATTTTTAACGTTATAACACATCGACGTTTTAATTCGCATCGCTGAAATGAATTATATTTGCAGTTCGGACGTGCATATTATAACCTACGCGTATAATCTTTGGCGGCTTGAGTGAATACTTCTAGAAAAATTGAATGCGTCGAGAAAACGCGATCGTCAATTTACAAAACACTTGAATTTTTATCACTAAACAATCAGAGCGGTCGAAGGTAATAAGTGCTTGCTGCGCGCTCCACTCAGAAAAATTAAAAAAATACTTTTTGTGTTTTTGCGCATATATATATATATATACGAGTATATACACATTTCACGTGTTCGCACGAAAAATATTCTTGCTTGCGTGCACGTTGCATGCAAAGAAAAACGGCGGCAAATCACCGAAATTAATAAATTCGCGAACGTTCGTGTATTAAAAAGACCGCGTCTTGCGCGCGCACAAGGATTCTTGTCAAATTAAAAGATACAAACAATAACTAAACGCGTGTATCCGAAACGTATTGTGAGAAGTATTTTGCGTGACAAAATTTGCACGGTCAATTTTCCCGGCATCAAATTCCGCAGATAAAATTATCGGAGTTTATTTAGCATGCATGCTAATTGGCGGTTCGCAATTCATGCTGCCGCGCATTTGGACTAGTCGGCGTCGAAATCAAAACGATTAGGGCTTGTTATCATATTAATTGGGGGAATTAGTTAGATATTTAGCCGCCGCAAGTGTATTCAATGCGTGCAGTGGACGATAAAATACTCCTCTCTAATTAATTTTTTTTTTTTTTTTTTTTTTTTTCGTTCTAGTAGAATAATGTTGCGAGATAAATACAGACGATGCGCGCCGAGATTTTCAATCAATTGAATTGCCTCGATATCGTGTTATATATAATGTTACGCCACTCAACTTTACTCTCTCCCTCTCGCCGTACGAGGGCTTCATATATGTGTACTTTATACAGCGAAGCACTTGAAGCCGACGTAGTTGAGATGAAACCAGAAGCTATTGCTGGCAAGTCAAGCGAGGAGGAATAACCCGTGGAACGCCTTCTAAGCTACGCTCGAGGCGACGATAAACCGACGACTCGTGAAACGATAGAACGATTAATCGCATCCCGGTTAGATACCATATCGCGTTCTACGTATGAATAGTATCGAGCACTTGCAAGAAGCGACTTCAAGATACATATCCGATTTCGAAAACGAAACACTCAACGCGACCATGAATTCAAAAGGAAATAGCGATATTTTATTGACATCGGTGGTCCACGCTAAACTTTCTGCTCAGGCGTTTTGAATAATTTCATGCAGGAACACCATTATCATGAACTGTCTTGTATATCATTAACTACATAATTATCTTATAGTGCAGTTGTACGTGGGCTATTCGCGCAGCCCACGCTGCACTGACTGACAAGTCATCTAAATATATCGCGGCACTCAACGTGTTAATATGACGATTCTCTTTTGCACGAAGAATAAAATTAACTAAACAAATTAAAAACGCAATTAAGAAAAAGCCAATAAAATATTCCTAAAGCTGTCGCGCGGAAAAATTTTTATAATATAAAACTCTGCAAAATTACATAACGTTATGTACAATATATATATAGGTGTATATTTTTTTTTTCAACCTTATTTCTTCCATAACTGATGAAAGCTTTAGTAACGTTTATTGCAAAATTCGTAATTACTTCTGCTTTTTCCCCAAAGTGTTTCCAGTAATAACGCGAAAAGTGGAACGCGAGAAAAAAAATAACAGAAACTCCCGTCAGATATCGCAGGAGAATTACGCGATAAAACTTTTACTGTGACGTGAAGGATATCTATGTACTTGCAGTATCCCGAGAATTTCTTCCGTTCTAGATTTCGATTAAATATGTGTTACGCGATAACGATTTATCACTCCCGCGCAAATTTTAACGCGCGCCGCGCGAGAAAGTCGATACAAACGACGACGATGCCCCAGCGAAAGTAACGACGAAAACTTTTTCGCGCTGATACGATTTTCCCATGAGCATGTGAAAACTGCACCACCAGTAGTAAAGAAGAAGGGGGAGGGAGGAGGAAAGACTAGAAATTCGTTTACTCTGCGAACATATCCCGCGATATTATCGTAAAATATGAAATTCATATCCCGTCCAGGGGGAGAATGCGAATATAGCACTCGCCTTCACCGTGAAAGATTCTTCTTCGCCTGGATTCGAGTGCCGCTAATAAGAAGGCGATCCGTAGATATTATGTCTCTGCCAATCGTAACGAATCCCGGGCACCGCGGCGTGATCGATGGAAGTCTACGTTGGAATGGAACCTTCACAGATCACGCCCGTCGCGTCAGATATTCCTCGCGGCCCCAGACCCATTCCTCTCAACCGAAATTCGTTAATCATGCGAATCGGTGAAATATCGAACGAAATCGCGTATAGAAAAAAAAAAAAATAAAATAAAATAAAATAAAACGAACGAAAAAGAAGTAATGAGCCGCAATTAGAATATATATAGAACAAAAACGAAATCGAGTTTTCCGTGTTAGTTTCTACTGAAAAATAGTCGCGATACATTTACAACGACTCGAATGAAAAAGAGGAAACTTTTAAATATTTGACGGAGAAGCACAACCGGGAATAGACGAAAAGAAGAAAAAAAGAAGAATTAAAGCACCTAGAGGAAGAAGAAAGATAGGATAGGAACGCAATAAATAGTTACGGCTGAAAATAGTTACGAAACTAGAAAAAGCGACGGAACTTCTGGCGACACAAAAAAAAACTTAAATAAGCGATAAATCGAATTTGCTTTTTTTCGTATACGAGCGACCGTGAACGAGTGCTATAAATACTTAAAATATTTAAAATTTATCATCCGATGACAAAGGTTTCGATTTGTTGTCGGTGACAACAATTTCAAAGCGTTTACATACACACACACACACACACACACACACGAAACGCAGCATTTGTCTGCTGCGTTTGATGGCCGGGAGGATGATATTGAACGATATGACTGATTCTTGAATCTCGCAGATTGAAATGGCCAACCCGTTGCCAGAAATTTCGACAACCATCACGCATCATTCGATCATCAATCTTGTTCTCCGCTTATCGGAAGTCAATTTCAAAGTTGGGATGATGTACTACCACATATGTACAAATTTTTGATAGCCAACCTTCTACATGTCCCCCGTAAAAGTAAATGACCGGACCCGGGGCGCCAATTAAATGTGACGCATATTTCTTCGGTCAAAATAAAAGTAACGTGTTTCGCGCACATCTGTTACTGACGAAAAAGTTTCACTTTAATATTATTAAAAAAACATATCATCGTTTAAAAAATATTAAAGTAAATTCTTTGCAAAAAAGAAATATAAACTGCGCGCCCAGTAATGAGACAATTACAGTTAAAAACCTTATATTTAAATCATACTTTTACGTAAAAAAAAAAAAAAAAAAAAAAATCGTTATAGAAATTAGTGAGCGAATGCGCTACATTTTTCGAAAATAATTATGTTAACATTGCGCGCTTCAATTGTTTATACGTGCGTGTATTTCGCGAATTAATGAAAATGAACGCGGGAAATATTTTGATTAACTTGCACGAAAACCGAATTTAATGGAAATTGAGAAATAAATCGTGCGGCACGAGAGACATGATTCAGATTGTTACGCACTCGTCGTTGAATCGAGAAAGACGTGCTTCAAAGCAAAATCACACGTAATTTCGATACATATGTATATAATACTCACTGCTCTCGAGCGGTTTATTAGGATCTGAATCTGTTTTACATTCATGAGAACATTAAGAGCGCAAGTACGTGGAAATTTCGAAATTAACATACACGTGCTATTTTCTTTGATAGGCAACTTCGCCCCACTCGTATAAAATGAATGCTGCGAGATTTTCGTATAATCTTGTGCAATTTTAAGGTAACTGGAGTGCGTTACGTTTTACGGCGCAACTTATACGTCGCACCTTGCGCAAAATCGTTTCGGCTTAAATTCGGGAAACATAACTTTTTCAAACCTAATTATATCTCCGAATATAATTTACTGTTTCGCAAAAGATTCGCGAGAGCCACGTATAAATTGTAATGTACCAATCATCAGAAAACAAATAAACAAGTAAATATCAATAGTCGTAACTTTTGCACAATATATGTATTAGTCAATATATAATGTATAATATATAATATATAATATATAAGTCAATATATAATGTATAAGTCTAGAAAAAAAAACAATTACGCAATAATTATCTTTAAAAAGAAAAAGAAAGAGAGAAAAAGAGATGTATGAAAATTAATTTAATTAATTAATTTAAGTGAACCAAATATGCAGACGTAAATGTGCCGCATATTTACATAATCGAGTAAACTTTTCCAATTTTCCATGACAAATTGTTTAGTCCAATTTGAAAATCGCATCAGATCTATTTTGAAGAATTGTAAAATCATATCTTCGAAAAATGTAAAAAGTAAAAAAGTAAAATTAAATTAAAAATTATTAGGACATAAGAAAAAAGCCACTAGTGAGAATCTGTTAATTTCAATGAATATTTATTATCCCCAAGAAATATAATTCCTCTCTGAAATTAGAGAAAAATACTAGAGAGATCAAAGAAAAGCAAACAACTAGTTTAGACTCCGAATAATTAAGGAAGATATTTAACATTGAAAATTAAGGATGTTCGGGCGAATTAAGTCTCAAGAATGCAAAAGGCACTCCCTTGTTCCGCAATTAATTTCACAAGCAAATTTTCCCCTAATAGAAGTTTAATGCGCGCCTTAATTGCTGCGATATTAGATCTGAAAAATTCACGAGGTTACGAGAAGAAAACGCCGTTTTCTCAGATCTCCACGAGAAAGGAGAAGCATTTCGGGATTCGTTATGGGATCGAATAAATACTGAAAAAACTATGGTGCCAAGAAGCTATGGTGCCACAATGAGGTGGTGGCGCAGGAAACTTACGCATCATACATCCAACTGTCACGTAACGCCATTGTAAAAATAAAAAAAAAAAAAAAAAACCAACAAGTTACTTTTACAGACAGCGTTGTGCAATTTCAAAGGATCTCCCAACGTTTCGCGTTCTCCTTAACAAGGTTTCCGGGAGAATTTTCTTTCTGATGAAACGCTTTCTAGAAATGGCGTACCTCGCGTTTAGACATGAAATAATGAAGTGATAGAGTGCACCGTGTTACTCACGGCGTTGTGCACGCTTAGAGCACAATGCACTCACTACATATACTTTAAGTAATTCAGTGATACCGTTCACACAAGAGTTATGCGACTCTGCTATTACCCATACGTGCCGTCAAGGAAACAGAAACTATTGTATTAATAATAATCTAAATTTACATTAGAGGTCTTCAGCGCGCAGAAATAATTAATCGCGTGACGTTCATTGAACATGTTGTACAATGCAAGGGTTATTTCTAATGCATGTATACACGCGACGTAAATTTCGAATGTGTCGGCAGACTCAGCACTCTGTTTCCATTTTGCGCGGAAAGATGCAACGATGCAAGGAAAGAAGAGAGAGAAAAACGCGAAAGAGAGAACAGAATTTCTGATATCCAAGCATTTTTCCAGCGCGCAGAATCGTCGCCGTCGCTTTAAGACGTTATATAGACTCTTTTCATTGAACTCACTCGATATCACGGAAGTTGCGAAATAAACTCTTTTCCTTCCGGGACAGGAAAGATCGCGGTGCATATTTCACGAATAGTTTCGCGACGCGTAGATTTTCTAATTTCAATATATATGTGAAAAAAATTCCGTTTCGAATACATTTTCGCTCGAATCTCGATGACACGGTTCGACGCGATCGAGAGGGAAAAAACCATCTCATTTTCGTTGCACGAGCTCGTCGTGTATTTGCAATCTAACAATAGCGCGAAATTGTTCCTAATATAAAATGAAAAAAATTCATCTTACGTCCTCCAAAACATACGTACATAAAAAACGCAATACAGTTTTGTAATTACTATGTTGTTCTCTCTTTTATACGCGTTGTGAAAAAAAGCTGAAATTTTTATATATCTTACACATGATATTTATGAAACTTGCTAGCTGCGAAAAACAAATAAAATAATAACTGTGCAACGTGTGTACGAAAATAAAATGTATATTGGGAAAATCTTTTTCTGATAAACAAAGCGAAATATTATATATGTTGACATAAATCCACGTGTGCGCGCACGCGATTACGTATTATTGTGTGTGAATATTAAACATTGCGTCACAGAAAATAAACTTTTTGCATTTCAAAATAGTTTTACTCTGAAAAAAATTCGAGTTAATATTGTATAGTTGTTTCTTGCTACATAACTTTACTAAACAATCATCCTGTGTATTTGTTCTAAAAAAAAAAAAAAAAAAAAAAAATGCTTTTATAAACTATACTATGATTTTATAAACAATTTTAAACCATAACGAAAATAAGCCCATCGATGAATGTTGTCTGTACGACACGTGTACTGGATGTACTCCTGTGGTGTTTTATGCATACGTTACTTAAAAAAAAAAAGGTTATTGAAAAACGTCATATGTCAATATTTTACAGATATTTCAAAACAAAAGTAAAAAGTAATTTAAGTATCAACAAATCAAACGTTGCAAAAAACATGTTATAAACATTTTAAATCTGATATTAAATTATTCAGAAAACTTTTAAAAATAAAAAATAAAAAATTATATCTTTTGATTAATTCGATAAATAGAAAATAAATAGAAAAATGAACCCTTTCCGATTAATTGATAAATTAAGAATCTCAAAATTCGTACCTTTGTAATTTTAATTTTACCTTTCTGCCGTAAATGTCACGAAACTTGTCCGCAATATGCCACAAATAACAAGCAATCGGAAAGAAACCAGAAATAAAAGGCGGAAATTTACAAATGCGCGTGCAAGTTCTTCAATTATTGTTATGCGAAAGGAGAGAGTTTTGATTCTCTCGTCTTGCAAATCGCGTCTCTGCAATGCACAACTCGCGCATCCTTAATGCCACCACGTTGTCGCACTGCGAAAATCTTCGATTTCCCGCAGTTTACAGAGAAGGGGAGAGGAAGAGAAGATATCTCGAGAGCATCTGGTACATAGCCCCGACAATGCGTCGGTAACTTATAGCGAGAAGATTTAAAGGTGCTCGGGCGGACGCAGATATATGGCGAAATTACTATCTCGCGGTCGCCTCGTTTTTGAATAAATCGCGAGACCCTTACACGTTCAATAGCGCGAACGTCGAGTAAAAATCTCCAGATGCTCGTAAATTCAATCGGCTATATACCAGCGAATATAGATTCTCTACGATAACATAAATTTAACAAATATGACGAAGGAATAACAAGAGAAGATTTTGAGCGCGTTTATTGCGAAAATAAAACATTTGCGGAAACAAACATCGCGTTTTTACGTTTCGTCGTAAAAAATTCATTTTGACATAATTTGTATTCCATGAGTTTTTTTTTTTTGTTGTAAAATTCGAGCTGTTGTAAAATACACGTTCAATTTTATGGATTACATAAATGATTTGATAAACAGTTAACGCGCGTAGAGTACATTTTTATTCGATATAAATATGTAATACTTGTAATATTTACATGTTGCGTATGATAAATAATTTGATTAATATTCGTTACAGAATCCATCAGTTATGCGCATTAAATGAGTGAATTTGCAATTCACTTTATCCAGTTTGTTTGTCACGCAATTATCAACGGAATGCAAAACGACACACTTTTAATTACACGAATTTAACTTCAAATTTTGTGTAATTAATTACACCCGTTTTCTCTCGCACGATATACTAAAATAATAATTTGTTCGATGATATCCACTATTTTGCATAATTTATACAAATTCTGTCAAAATAAAATATTCTCAAGTATAAATTTATATCTTATTTGAAATACAAAATTTTTACGATATTGACTGCTTTAAAAAATTTATATGTATGCAAATAATCTAATATAAATTTATTTATGTCAATTAAAAACATGCAGAAAATTATTTTCTGTACACACACATGCAAATCAAAATGAGGTACCACTCGGCCAAATATGTATACATATATACATATATATATATCGCGCTAAATGAACCCTCGACAAGCCGATATCAATTCAGCGATGAAGAGGACGACACACGGATTAGATTCAATAGGCGGATC
>QVOB01012015.1:0-17169 GCA_014839585.1 Pseudomyrmex concolor | reverse complement strand
GCTGGTTGTCTGTTCGGGACGCGCGCTTATTTTGGCTCGCGAAATTTTTCGGAATATTCCGCGCAGAGTCGGATCGTAAATAAAAGAGAATCGCACAAGTTTCACGTAGCCGGCGGCGAACTGTTCGGGACCGCAATGTGAATTGCGCCCGGAGATTTTGGCTGTGTCTCTAAAGTCTGGAGTGAGAGGAAAGCGTCGATCCGACGATGTTGCGCACGAGTTTCCTTCTACTTTCTCTCTTCTCCCTCTCTCTCTCTCTCTCTCTCTCTTTCTCTCTCGTACAAAAAGACGCGCACGAGAGAACGGCACGAGAGATCGCTTCGCCGGCAAAGATGCTAAACTTACCGGAAACTATTCGACCGTCGAACTAATTTAACGCTCGGTTTAACACGGGCCGCCCGACCTGTCCTCGACTTGTTCCACTGCGATGCGAATCATTGCCATAAAGGAGCCGCCGACTATCTCGATATGACTTCCTCGCTCTATCTCGTCACGAACTCTCAGACGGAAATCGAGCGCGAGTCTACTACTGTCGATAGTTAAGTACCTTTCCCTTGCGTCTTCTTCCTTACGAAATTGCATGTCTCGTCTGCTCAATGAGAAGTCGCCATAAATTAGACTTTTTAGTGTTCTTCGGAATTCTGGCAATCCTCGCGATGCGTCCGGCGGAAAAAAAACGCGCCGGTTGGTTTTTCGGTTTGGAGCTTTTCTCCGAACTGAAAGCTGCTGGAAAAAGTCCAGCGATCTTAATCAATACACGTCTGAGTGCCAAATTGGTTTTTTTTTCGAGCAAAACTTTCTTGTAAGTCGCGTTAAATTAGATGTTACACGTTCTTTTTATCTGACTGCGTGTCAATTATCTTCTTGATCCAAGAATTGTATGAGAGTTCATTTTTTCTGATGTGCGTGTGTGTCACACACTGTATCAGGCGATAAATAAAACTATTAAATTTTCTTATGGCATGTTTTCTTTTAAATCTTTTTTTTGAAAAATAGATCTTGAATTTTCTCTCACAATCGGTTCTTGCTAACACGCGAACAAATACGCTCTCGAATTACTCCGCGCGTGCAGATTCTTTTTCAGCGTAGCGAAAATCAATATTTCCGGGTTTTGGATCGTTTTGGCGAAAAAGTCACGCGACGGAAGCTACCAAACGCTGTTGTAAAGTATCAAATGTTGACGCGCAAAACCTCGGGGATATTAAATTTCATCCATTTAGCTGGCAAACAATCGTCTTGCAAACATTCTCGGGTGTCGTCGTGAACTAAATTTCTTTCATGACAAAAAAAGACGCTTGAAAGCTTAAAAATCGCAAAGTGTTATCGATATCGTGCCACACGATCGACGCGCGTTAAGCGACGACGCTCCTATCGCGTGGTGGTGACTTTGGAAGCTTCGGTTCCAAATGGTTTGCGATTCATGCAACTACGCCCAACTTTTTTTAATGGATGTCACCTAAAAAGCCCGCGCTTCCCTAAAATGTGGCGACGAAGTGTTATAACTCCGACGTGTCGCTGGCACGCGGAAGGCAATGCGAGAGAATGGCGAGAGAAGAGGAAGAGTTGTGAAAGGTCGCGAAAAATACGGGAGGTAAAGGAAGAGAGGCGGATAATGGCGAAGATGATAGCAAAAAGAGACAAGAGGACACTGAACCGCGAAAACAAGACACTGACTCGACAATGCGGCGCTGAGGATTTTTCGTCGCCTCAATTTGCCACCAATTCATTATAAGCGACGCTCTTTACACGATCATGAAAAAAATCATTGTTTACAAAAACCGTATCATTATATATGTATGTATCACTAATTTTCTAAACAATTCGATCTTAATTTATAGTTATAAGACATAGTTTTAATATTGCAAGAAATTTTTCGCGTTTCCCGACGTCCTTCATCTTTCCGGACGCGCAAAGGTTAATTTAACAGCAATTGACGTCGATAGGAGGCGAACAATATGCTCGTTCGACACTGGTTTTCGCCATCTTATCGGTTTCAGCGCGCAGGCGACCGATATATACAAGATGGTACACTCTCATCATTAGCCTTCCATTGTTCCGCAGTCTCATCCACGTTCGACCCATTTTATGCCTTATCAGTCAGCATTTCCCATGCTAACTCAAGTGCGCCGACGAAACTACCGAGTTCTCGTGACAAAATCGTCTGAGAGAAACTACCGGGTTCTCTGTGACAAGATCGTCAGCCGTCCTTTGTGTTATCTGAATTAAACGGTTTCTATAAACGCGATATATACCGGAATGATCTCTGTTGAAAAAAAAAGACACAAAGAACAAGTCATTTTTGCCGTAAATTAAAAATCGTATGCAATATATAAATTCCAAATGTTAAGAAAAATAAAATTTTTTGTCAGAAATTTATTACAAACTACTCTTTACTAATTGATTTAAAATCAATTACATTATATATTAATGAGATATTAATACGGGAAGTTTCTTTGATGAAATTATATTTAGATTATCACAACTGTGTGTTTGACATAGCGAATGCAGCTTGCGATTTCCGTTGTTTCTCCAAATGCCGAGCTTATTCTCGACGATGTCGGCACATTTAGCTCACGATTCGGCAATATCGTCGGACAGACATTTCGGCCATTAGCATTTCGGACACTCATGATTTATTCATGAAGAAAGCATCACGACGGAGACGGTTGCCGACCGAATAGAAACGTAACGCGAGAAACGCGCAACAATGCATCGTGATTCGTCCCGTCCAAAGGTCACGCACGAGAGAATCTTGTATAAACGCTCGTGTTTAAGTGGATGTGCAAAACGCGAGTATATTCCACAGACGGTCATCACTGAGAAATGCTACGGATAAACGGCTGCTCACGTACGCAGATCGCAATTATGCTGCTGGAGAGTTCTGCCTCGAACGCGCGCGCGTAATATGAAATGTAATGAGAGTAAGGGATTAGCGGTAAAGATCGCTACGAGAAAATGTTTATGTGTGGATCGTGAGCGTCGCGCTCACGAAGAGAGTACAAATATTGGTTAAAAATAATTTTTCTGATATTTTGTCCATTTCGGTGAGTACTCTTATTCATAGATTTTCAGAAATTTTGGACTCTTCGTTCATAGCGTGCTTCTGAGAAATATAAAAAAGTTTGCTTTTAAAAAAACAAAAACATCGTAAGATATTAGAATTTTTGGAAAAATAATTCAAACTATATTGCTGTAAAATATACAAAAAATTAAAAACGACTTTTTACTGAAAATTATATATTCAAATTTTTATCATCATTGTTATTTTAACATCATTGTTAGATTATTATTAGATTATTATTTATGAAAGTCTCGGCGTATTAATTACCGCATTGTTCTTTATTCGGACCTTTCAAGCTTATTGTTACTTCCGAAGTTAAATTTTGTAGTGTTCTCGGAAATTTGCACAATACCAAGAGCACTCTCGCGGACTTCTACTCGCAAAGGTCCAGCTGACGGACACGCGCGTGCATTACTGAGAGAACTTACCAGTAACCACAAGCTTGGCGCGGTTAGAACTTTCCACGGTGTCACCGGTGACGTGATGCACAGTACGACAGCGATAAGTTGAGTGAGCATCGGCGGAAGTCACCGAGAAGATGAGCAACTCTCCAGTGGGCAGCATATGGTACTTCCCGCCTGTGAAACAGACAACAGCAAACGTGTAAGCAATATATCACTCAATCTGGATACATGTATTAAACACATTATCTAGAAAGAGACGTGATTGCATTATATGCAAAAATTCAAAAAATCGCGAAAGAGAAATTATTATAAAATTTATTTCAACCTCTTTATTTCGCGAAAGAACGCGAGATGAAACTCTGCGAAATACTCAGAGTGACGTATTTTTCATCGACTCTCTCAACGAGTCTCGCTTTCACACTCACTCTTGTGTTCGCGGCTGTCGTCTCCGTCGAGCTTCCATTAATATGGAAATTTCTTTAATGGAAAAGTGCGCGCGCAAAAGCGGCCGGGAGCTGTAAAAATCGCGTCGCGAGAAACAATAGTAACCGCGCGAGGAAATAATTCGCGCTACCAGAATTTCACTCTAGTTAAAAGAGCTGCCTTCACATTTAAGCGATTCCACGTAAAGCGAAACGATCAGCAACATTGGATCGCACTCGACGCGCCGGGATGCTCAAACAAAAAGAAAAAGTATATTGACACGCGAGTGAAGGATCGATACTTGTGAAAAAATTCGAACGTAACCGCCGGATAGCGAGAGCGTGCTCGCTAGCATACTCGGTGGCTTAAAACGGTGGTAAAAAAAAAAAAAAAAAAAAAAATTAGCGCTTTTCGAGCAAATTCCGCCGATGATGGTTGCACGCGTTCGTGCCTCTCGTTATGTCCTCGTGGATGAGGGCGTTGGGAAAAAACCAATGCAAAGACATTTTAATAAAAGATATTAATATTTTAATATCTCTGTAAATTAACATCTGATTGTGCAAAATTATAGAAAAAAAATATGAACAAATCTTGTTGTTCATATTTTAAATTACATACGATAATACTGATTTTGACACAAAATATATATATTTATACGCGTTGTTTTTGCCACAAATAGTAAGAAATGGAAATATGTTACTGCATTAATGAATATTTAAATAAATGAATAACATCATTCACAGAACAACATGCACACAATATGAAAATGTATCATTAATATTCTCTTTCTCTCTCGAATCGTTATAATTAATAGATATAATTGTATATACACGATATGTGCATATATACATATATATTGCTCAGTCAATAGTTACAGAATTTACAAATTTTGCAGTAAAATTATCACTTTTTGGTCTTACATTTTACAAATTTTTTAAATTTAAAACCAGGATTTGCAATATTCGATTTTTGTGATAAAATTTGTATTTATATTTTAAAGCGCGCGCGCATAGTTTTAAACACAAAGACTTTATATCACGAGCACAAAATTTCCACTTCGGAAAATTCTAAATCTCTGTAAATATGTTTGTTATTGAATTTTGCAAAAGCACGATAACGAAATACATTTGCAATAACAATCTGTCAATACGCAGCGCTTAATTACGCGCGCATACATAAAACATGAAATTAATCGAAATATCGCAAAATTTCGTTAATTACTCGTGACTTGCACTCGTATTTATGAGCGACCGAAGAAATTGCACGGTACAACGCGTTGCGCGCATGCATAGAAGTAAGAGAGGGATGCAATAATGAATTAATTTCCTGTCAGACGGTCAGACGGTCGATGGAACCACGTCGGAGAGTTGTATTCAGGTGCGCCCGATATTCACTGCTCGGCGTTGAATGTGCGCTAATCAAACCTCGTAGGAATTTAATGGGTTCTGAGCGAAATGTCGAAATGTTGAAAAGCGCACATATTTAGGTATTTTTCAAAATAACTCTTTCTCTCATACTACTATTATATTTTTTTCTTAATATTTTGTATAATATTATGCGAATTAATAAAAGTAAGAGTCACATAATGCGCATATAAAAATGTTTGAATTTTCTCAACAAATAATGTGCGGAATGTAGAGAGGTATGATGTACAAAGTTTGCTTGTTATATTATACTACACAATTTTTGGATAAATAAGATTTATATTATATTTATATTATAAATTTATATTATTATAAATCAAGTGTATATTTTTAAAATTTTTCATATAATGTCTCTTTACTCTCTTGAATCAATTTGAAAAATTATTGCAAAAAAAATAGCTAAGCCAGAAGTCGAATTAGAATTTCTCGCATTATCACATCCGTACAGTCGCCTTAAAGGAGAAGAAGAAGTAAAAAATATTTTCCATATACGAGATGCGCAAACTAAGGATTTGATAAAAATTTTCGAGATGCAAAACTAAAAATCTGATGTAGTGTTTCAACTTAAAATATATTTGAAAATTCTTGATGCTGATCTCGTTTTTAGCAGTATCTGGTCATTACATCCGTTAGAGGGTAGTGTCTGCGATTTAGTGCAGAACGCAGCAACCACCGTGCACCGGTGTTGCGCAATACCTACACCTTTGCGGAAGCCCGCAGATGGAAACGGTGGTAAATGAGAACCGCGTCCAATCATTTTTCTCCGCGCCGGAAAGAGTTGCCATAGCCGTGATTACTTGTATTTTTTCCGCCAGCAAATTTTGCAGGCAAAATATATATCACTGATGAGACGGTGTTTTCCGCGCCCGTAAGCATTTTGACCGAAGAGATGCGCGCGACTCCGTGGAAAATGCATCGCACGAAAATCTCTCTCTCTCTCTCTCTCTTTCTCTCCTCTTTTCGCGTCTCGTTCTCTTTTCCCCCGTTTGTCCTCGTATCTACGATCAACGCGTCCAAACGAGCGCACTTTCCGCCGCGCACCGATGCGAATTGCGCGGCGATGCGTTTGCAATTCGCGGTGTCAATATTTCGTTGTTCGCGCGTCCTCAACCCGCGCTCGCGTGCACTTTATTCTCGAGGAAATTGCGCGAATTCCAACCGTTGAAATGCGCAGACTGTGCGATGCAGAAGAGAAAGGCGGAGTGCAAGCAGGAATAGGAATGCACGTAAGTCTGGGTTACCTTAAGGTCGGCTCGCGCGCGGTGCATACCGGCGGCGCCCGCCTGGCTGGATACGGACGATGAAAGCCGGCCGTATTACCACCGCGGAAGAGAAGGGAAGGGGTAAATGGGATGAGCAAACGGTTAAAGGAGAGAAAGGGTTCGGGGGAGGACGATGAATCGATCCTAATAAAAATAACTCGAACGCGGGAGATTCTTCGGCGTTTTGTCCGCTCATTGCGCGCCACCCCCGGAATGATCATGCGGCGAGGTCGTGCCATCGCGCGCGGGAAATAGTTGGCATACTTCAGCAGGGTTCGCCTGGGGATGTCAGAATTTATTTCGTGCCTGTTGATAATCGCCGGCTGTCGCTAATGATTAAATGCCGCCAGTAAAACGAAAATGAGTTCATTCTATTTATACTTTTTGTCGTATAGTAAACTTTAATAAAGATCTTTATTAAATCAAAATTGCACAAAATTCTTGGAAAAATATCCATTCTATAATCTCACTATCAACAAAGATGATACACAACATGTTATGTAAACAACATGTTCGACAAGTAATATCAATCAAATTGACATCAAATCAACATCAAAGGAAAACTAATTCACGCTAAAAGACAAAGCCTTGAAAAGAGAACCTTTGTTGTTGGTGAAATCTCTCCTGTTCGCCAAGAGTGGCTTTACTTCAGTTATGAGATTCATGTGCGAAAGCCCATTTTGCGCTAATAAGAGTAATGGACCATGAAAGAGAGAGCGAGAGAGAGAGAGAGAGAGAGGGAAGAGAAAAGAGCGAGATAGAGAATTACGGATCACGGATGCCGAAACGCTAGCGGCCACGCCGTCTATTTCGCTGATTTATCCGACATCATGCGAGAGCGAGTCGCACGAATATTTTTTGCACGCGCACGCGGAATAATATGGTCGAGTGAATGCGAGTGTGCCGACGCATAACGAATAGCTCAAAAGGATCGAAGCGCAGCGAACGAAAAAAACAAAAAAAGCTGTCGGCGATCTAATCAGCGACGCGAGAGCGCGAGATTTTCTCGACGATAAACGCGCGAGCAGATACAGCGTGATGGAAATATGCGATACCACGATAAAACTGAGGACGCGCGAATGCATGCCGCGAGCGATATTGTTCGTGGTTTTTAATTCTCGGATTACTGATATGCACGCAAAACGGATCGATCGATTGTAGTAGCAAATTTGATAGTTTGCGCTTCGAGTAAATCGAGTCGGAATTATTTTTGCTTATCGAAATGGTAATTATGTTTTTCAAAACAAGAAGAATTTTATCCAGGTTTATTATGATTAATTTAAAAATAAGATTATAACAAACAAATAGAAACTAATCGATGGAAGTATACGAGTTAAAATAATAAGCAAAGAAATTTCGAAACGTTATTTTCAGCTTTTATTAATTATGTTAATTGGAAGCAGCTTTTAGAAAACATGAAAATTAAAGAAGAAAAATGGAGATTCTGTTCCTAATAAAATTGAAATTATTACTATCTTCTCATATCATTGTTATTTATTATTGTTTAATTATATGTGTATTATTAATTATTTTGATTTAATGAATGTATAAATGACAGAGAGAGAAATAAACAGAGAGATTATGAAGATATTCAGTGCGTAATTGCGCGTAATATTAAGCATATCGCTTTGCAATTACATCTAATGATGTAATGCGTTTATTCCATATATCATGCGGAATTGGTAACCCTGTCGAGCGTTAATCAGCTTAAATGCAGCTTTAATCAACAAGTATATCAGAACTCGCACACCCATTTGCGTTGCGCGTCCTAATATCCGCTAGAATAATACCGGTTAATGGCTAAATACATCTCCTGCTTTGTACGTAATCTCTCTGCATAAATAAAGAATATTTTCTCTCTTCTCTCTCTTCTCTCGAAACCAGCAGCGTCAAAATTACTTTTTGAGGAATTTGAACAATTTTTGTTAAATTTGTAATGACAAAGTAAAATTCCATGTTACAGAAATGCGCACATGTAAAATTTCAAGTAACACTCGAAGATGTAATTTGAATAGAATTACACGAAGATACGATGTTGTATGCGACAAGGGAATATTGCGATGGACACTACGAGACAATCGGAGCGATTAATTGTAGATCACTATTGAAATTGCAATCCGACAGGCGTATCGCAAATTCAATATTACCGCTGTCACAGTCTACGATTTTAGAACAAACGATTAATGACTATATCATGACTATTTCATGTGCCAGTCATATATATTTCGATTCAAATTTCAGAGATGCACAGAGTCTCTTATTATCGTTAATTTACAGTTGATTATTTACACACTTTCTTCAAGTTTTGCAATTATCTATAATTGTCTGAATCTTTTTTTCGAAAATTTAACTAAACAAATCGTATAATTTACTTTTGTGATTTACTCAAATAAGCGCCAAAACTGCGAGACTAAAATATTCCAAGAATCACGAAGCAGAACGCAACGGAAGACGAAAAGACTACAATTTCCTTCGCAATCTTGTGCTTGAGCTTGGCATGATTTATGTATACGTCGATTATTACCGAAATATATCTCGCGCCCTGGTTTTATTTCGGCCGCGCAGTAGATTCTCTCTGGAGTATCGTGCGCGAGAAACACACAGATCCGCGGAGTTTAAGGAAAGTTCGTTTTTCACATTCCCACGTGCGTCGTTCATCAGTCGCGGAACCATCGCAAATCGACCTGTCCGTTTATTCTACAACTATAATATTAACGAAACTTCTGTTCTGCACAGTTATTTTATCGTATGTATACGTTTTATGTGCGCAAAAATGTGATTCATAACGCACGCGTTACGCCCGTAACGCATTGTGTTACGAATTTACAAAATAGACCAAGCTGGAGAGCTCTGGTGAAAATTGCGTTATTCCGACGAGCTTTGTCAAAGCGCTGCTTCAAATTTCCTGCGTTATACGAAATTAAATCTAAAATCACACGACAAAGGTACGAAATATTTAGATATACATACTATGGGATATATGGTATGTATGCACGTTTCAAACAGCATGTAAAACATCTCAAAAGACGCTAACAAATCAAAGAGCAAGATTAAGACTATCAGAAACGAAAGAGAGATTGAGCACAATTACTTCTTTCATGACTTTACGGAATGCCGGTAAGTGCGCCACTTTGTGCTTCCCGTATCCGCGACTTATTGCCAAAGTGACTTCGCCCAAGTTCGCAGAAACAAAGTACACGAACTTCTGTTTTACGAAAGTTAAAACAAAGACGTCGTCAAATTGCGTTTTACCGGATTAATTTTTCAAGCGCGCGGCGCTAGGGTAAAGTTCCCCGCGAAGAGAACTTTCCTTACGTTATTATAGTTAACAACCGGAAGAAATGTCCTTACTAAGTTACCAATAACCGTAATATCATATTGTGTTTTCAAAAACATTTCAGAGAGTATTATCGCCGATAAAAATCAAAACTTCATTCGTTACTTAATATCTCACACGGCAAATTTCATTTAAGATTTATAAAAAAAAAAGATAAAACCAAACTTAATAAATTATTTAGAGAATTTATCTGGCTTGTTCAGTTTAAATATCATGCTCGGAAGAAACTGAAAGTTGACTTTAGAATTTACAAGTTTAGATCCGCGCTTTTACTTGATGAAAAATCCACGATGATTATCTTTTTACTTGTAAAGGCGAATTTCCTGAACACGGTGAGAAAACCGTGAACGAAAGCGCAGCTTGCAGAAATTTAGAAGCTTATCGATAATGTTGAACATTCATATTGCGTTGCACATTAATATTGTAAAAATTAACTTGCTTAAAAAAACTATACGATTGATAATTGTCCGATTTAGTCGTTTATTAAAAATAAACGAAATGTCATTTTTTTCAATTAGAAAAAATGTCGAAGCGCATAAATTTAAAGAAAGCAGCAGAAAAATACAAAAAATAAAATTCTTTTCTTTGTATTTATTTACAGAGAAAGAAAGATAGCTTAAAAAATATACATATAAAAAACGCGAGTTGGCTCTATTTCAACATCGAGATGAATAAGTCGTTTCTCTTGTCAGGTGAAAAATAACTTTTATGTAAATATGAGCAAATAAATCTGCAGATGTGAGCAATATTTCTTATGCTGGCAAAATTATGTGATCTGTCATTGCAAAGATAAGGAAAAGAATAATCACGCAGAGCAAACGTAAAAATAAATTTGATGAATAAAGATATGTGTAAATAAATAAGTAAAAAGATAAAAAACGCTTGTGTGAGGTAATGTTTATACGAGAAAAAGACACTAGCGTAATCTGCTTGCTATGATGTAAATTACTTTCTGTAAGATGCGAGAGAAAGAAAATTTTCATCTCAACTGCGATGTAACATATTCTTAATATTTTACATTTATATACACGAGGAGTAATAAAAGCTTTACCAAACGAATGAGATAATAATTATAATGTCATTCCAATTTTGTTCGATAATATTGTAGTTTCAATATACCCCGAGTACATGTTTACTAAGCCTTTGTGTAAATAAAACTGTCCGCACACATTAATACAATGCAATTTAACGCTCGTAAAGAGAGGAAACGTTATTGTTCATCAAATATGTATTTTGATCTTTGTATATTTAGGAAAATAACATAAAGAATATACATACATTTATTAACAAGCATTAAAAAAAAAAATTATGGAAAAAGAAAAATTATAGCGAGCGACGTTTAAAGAGATAAAAACAAGGGAAAGATAATAATGTCACATGACATGGATTGTGTGAATGCCGCAAAAAGGCGCTGTTTGGTGTTTTCGTCAACGGGAGTATCAGCGTCATAAAAGAATTTGCATTACAGTTGAACTTTCCGCACAGCCCGATAATTCCGATATAAATTACACGCGATAAAATTTACTGCAAAGAAGCGTAGCTGCTGAATGTAGCGTTATCGACGCAATGACATATCCTCACAATTTAATAAAAAAACGTGTAATTTTGCTTCACTTGTTTTTGCTAACCATAACTATTGCAAAATATGTAAAAGCAAATTCTGTGCTCCGTCCAACTTTATCCCGTGCTAACTACTAAACGCGGATTTGCAAGATGATGATTGAAGAACAAAATGAGCGAGATGTCGAAGCAACGGCGGCAAGGATAGTTTCATAGACAAGTAGCCCGAACTAATTTGCATTGTGGTGAGACGTTTCGTGTTGAAGTTGGCTGCATCCGGATAGCCGTCCACGGTGCTTTACGCTGCGACTCTCGAAATATCAATACATCCGATATGCATCGCTCGCGGCGTACGCGAAACTAATAACCAAGCAAAGTGCTTCGGGAGAATAATCCGCTGTTTCGGTTGTATGCCTTTCAAACGTTCTTGTGTAACGAGCAAACACTATATATATCGCGAATATATGTACATGTCACACAAAATTCATCGAGTTCATATCTTTTGATTCTGCGAAATTAAGTTTGAACTTTCTGTCAGATAAAAAAAAAAAAAAAAAAGATATTTCTTCTCAAATATCTCTTTTTGTTCGAGAGAAGTTCTTGTAGCTTCTAATTGTAAGTCGCAGAAAGTCATAACTAAGTCATGATAATTTCAAGATTAACACAGTCCCAAGATCAGTTATTAATCCCATGTAATCTAAATGATCTTCGCATTAGAGCAATATTTTAGCACTTAAACGTAGTTTAATAATTATTAACGCTATATACGAGAAATTATGGCTCTGTGACGAGCCAAGTTTTTGTCTAATGAAAATTTACTAATAAAATCTCCCAATTTTGGCTGCGCGAATACGTCATTAAAATTTCTCGCGTTTATGTTACTTTAGAATGACCTGCATTGGCGCGGAGTATTTCAAAGCTCTCTCACAGAGAGTAAATTTAACGCGGAGAGAGTGCAGGCGCGCGACTATTTCCGAAGACGATTAAACTTCATAAGCGGGCCGTTCCTTACGTCTGTCAGGCAGGCGACAAATCCTCCGGATTAAATCAAACGCGATTCGCGCAGTCCGGAGAGGAAAATCCAATCTGAGAGACGGGAAAGGCGGTACTCTCTCAGAAGGAGAGGTAAATGGAAAACGAATCATTCGGAAAACTTTTGCGCATCGAGCAAGTCGGGCGTACCGACGCGCAAGGAACTTTATTCGAAATAATTTATCGCGATAAACGCGGAAAAAATTTTACGCCTAGAGACATGGGAGGATGAAATTTTCGCTCTTATTCCGCGCACGCACGTGGTGGCCTGAAAAGCCGATCGAAACACAACTACAATGCGTCACGTTTCGTCCTCTGCCACCGGGTACTGAGTCGGCACGAAAGCGGGGACACAATGCCGCCATTATGACGCGAGGAAAACGAATTTGGGAAAGTTTCCACAGTGGTTTTCTGATGTTTGACTTCTGGCCGACCTCGGAAACGAAATTGCGAAAACGCTTGAATTTGCTCGGAAATGTTTCGTCCGTTTCGGCGGTGAACTTCTCACGATTTTACTTTTGCCGAGTTATTTAATCCGAGAAAAAAACATTTATATTATTTCAATATTAAGACTGCATATATATTCTTATAAGGAAATATTTATTGTATATAAATTCAGTGGCTCATATATTAATTAGTTAATTAATTAATATCTTAATAACTATGCAAAATTATACGTGAGTCTTTCATATTGATCTAATTTATCTTTGTGTCAAAAAAATTTATTCTTTGTGCCGTATATATAAACGCGTTGTTGTGCAACATAAAAAGGCCATTTCTGAAAAAATGCATTGCGAAGCTTCGCGTTCTATCATTCTCATTGTCGTTTTGCGTTATTCCCTACGTGATGTTACGTGTCTATCCAGTGTTTCGTAATATCACGTTTCGCATGGAACTCGGATGGAACGACGCCTCGTGATACGTATGCACGTGGACACTCGAATCAAGCTCTCAAACTCTAATTAACTCGAATATTGACTACGGACTAGCGTAATCCGCAGCGCTCTCATGTGCGTTCTGTCTGTCGCTCAACATGCAAGACTCACGTGAATAAAGGGAAAACACAGCCGTATTTATCATTCGGCTTTCTATTGAGCACACTGCTTTACTCTCAAAATTGAGAAGTATTTGTGTCGAAGAAATATTAATTGCGATAGATTTTCTCAACGTGTTGTATTCACTTATTAACTATTTCATTGAAAAATTTTCGCAGAAAATACTATTCAAAACAGTTATTTGAAGGCAAAAAAACATGTGACGATAGAAAGTATTTCTAAAATTCCTGGGCGAATCTACAAAGTAATAAATACTTCAAAAAAAATTTCCAAAAAATCAACATCTAAAAACAATGTTTTATGTATAAAAAAGATTTCTTTCTTCGAAGTTAGTCTCCCGATTGAATTTCGGATTTTTTGTTCCTGAAGTACAAACAGCCATTGTTATTCAAGAAAACATATAGATCCTCGTGTAATATTTCGCTCCCATGTCGCGCGATCAACATAATTGCACTCACCACTCTCCGCGGTCGGGTAAATGTTAAAGGCCGAGTCTTGAAACCAGGACGTGACCGCGACATATTCCTTGACGAAGGCCGGTATCTCGCACCTCAGCACGCCGGTGTTGCCCGGCAGGACGTAAGCGTCTCGCACTTCTACCTCGTACTTCTGGCGCACCACTGAAAAGGAAAAGTTACAGCCGCTTGAGCGAGAAATAAATGTCGGGAAAGGCTTGAGATGAACCGCTATCGTTCTCCACAAAGACTCGCGGCATAGAAAGAAAAAAAAAACAGAAACGAAAAAGCAAAGAACGAAAAGAAAAGGTTATATCATCATAAAACAAAGATGTCAGACTCGCAAGGATAATACCGTCGGAAAAATGGAAAGTACCGTCTACGGAAAGACATTCTTCTCTTCGACGCAGAACATCGTGAAAGCTCTGCTCTTTACTCGGAATTCATTGTTTTAATCCGTGCGACTTCTTGACGATTTCGGCAGATCAGTCTCTCAGAATGAAATTCGCCTTTTATCGCTCGTCGCGTCGACGGTCGCGTGATAAACGTTAATCTTTCCGCGATGGCGAAGATGAAAACGAGGAAGCTGGATCGCGAATATGACGGTTTAAGGAGAGTAGGTGGGGAAATGGTATGTACGCGTCACGCGACGATATATCGGAGATGTTCTATAAGCAACGTCGGATCCGAGTGATGAATATTGCTCTCCCGGCAAGCTTCCGGGATCGGAAGACAACCGTTTCTGCTGTCCGTGTGATTAATAACACCGCATGTTTCGCGCAGCAAGCATATTCTTCTAGAAGGAAAACTGAAATCGATTTCCTTCCTCTAGTAAAAGTTTCATTTTTTTTTGCTTTTTTATCGTTTTATATAAATAAATTTTATATTAATAAATTTCTAAAAACAATTACGCGCGTAATAATATCAAAGTAATAATATTTTACTTACATGAAAAAATACAGTTCATGTGCAATAAAAAAAAAAATCTGTAACAAAACTATTTCTCTAGCCATGTTCTTTTTTTCGACGTCAATGTTATTATAAATTTATGAAAATTGTCTGCCCGATAATGGACAGATGTAATTTCCGCCGGAGACGCAGTGCAACTTTACATTACGCTTGTCATCAAAATATCATTCAGCCATCAGCCAGCTTCCAACGTTCTATCATTAATTAACATTTTTAACGAAAGCCACCGAGAAGCACATTAACGCTAAAAGGTGCATTATGTAGCTCGGCACTTCTTTTTTCTCGCCGACCTCATTGTTCCCGCTGCTCTTCAGACTGCAGTTTTAGTAATTAGTGCTCTGTCTTCGTGGTTTTTGCGTTCCCTTCGCGACTTCCGTCCAACCATTCCGACGAGTAATCCACCCCCCTTCAATTTCACCCAAGCGAGACTTCTTTGCCGGTAGAAGCTATCTGATTTTTCGCCAGCTATACTGAAACGCGATAAATAATTCCTGGCAGAAGCTCGCGATTTTTACGGCCACAAACTTGCGGAGAAATCACACGGTCATTTGTCTCGCCCGACGTACACGAAGTGACCGAGAAACGTCTGTCTTCATCAATCGACCAATACGTTCTTCATGAAATTACGAGGAAGAGCATCCATTCTCTGAAATTCATTCGGAAATACGCCACCGTGCAGCCGATTTTTCTCAGTAAAACTTCTTGTCTTGACTTCACATCTCTACTTCTCTATTTCACTGACAAAGTTTTGCGTGTGCAATTAGTAGCGACATTTTGTGCTGCAAAAATATCGCATTCGCGTAATATAACAATAAGATTGTATTTACGATTGTAAAATACGCAACACGACAGTAGGTATATCTTTTTGCAGATGTATGTGCAAGTATGTACATACATCTATAGGTACACTCTATCAACGCGCACGATCTGCGCATCTTGAGCTTGTCAGTGTGTGTATATGTGTGTGTCAGTTGTTAGTTATAAGCGAGCGTGAGTTCAGGAACATCCATTTACCGCGGCGACGATGGTAAATGGAGGGAAAAGCGAGCGAGAAAGGGGGTGCTGCTCGCGATAAACGTAGTTGGCTTGGCTCTGCCCGAGTGCGCGATCATTCTTACCGCCCTTCCTAGCCCGAGTCGAGGATTTAAAACGTCATTCCGGAGAACGGTCGATTACATTTACTCCGACGGAAAAGAAGGGAGAAGAAGTCCAAGAAGGACGGCACTATCTGATAACGTCGAAGACTGTTGATTTTCCGACGGCGAACTCTGTGGAGCATTCGAAACGTACAGAAAAGACCGCCCGACTTTAAACTTCGCAACGAGTTGGCACTTTAGCGTCTCGGAATTGACGTTAAGTACATCTGAGAAATAGCTCGCCAACAGATTTTCAGATAACGGACTTTTCACGACGATGAAATGTGTCAAACTGCTGTTGATAAGCTTCGCAATTGTAGAAAATTTGATGCTAAAAGAATTGCAGTAATAGGTACGTTATTTGAAGAATAATCGGGATTAGACAGAAAAATAACTATTTATCGATAAGAGAGAGAGAGTTACGCGTGTAGAATTGATAACGACATTTTGCGGCAAAAATTTTACATCCGCGACATAACTAACAATAAGATTGTAAAATATCGCAAAACGCTATTTATTTTTTGCACATACCTAAATATTAATAGTATTCTTATAAAAATTGAAGGTGCAGCAAATTTTGCAAACAAGATAATTCTCATAGACACTAACCTAACCTAACCTAACTTGGTTTTCCGTTTTACTGAAAATAAAATCTGTCTCGGTGATTCAAAATAGCAGTGAATATGTCGAGTTCCAATCTCGGCGGAGTTTAAAATAACTGTCACATTTTATCATCGCGAGGCAAATTCAGAATTTCTAAATTGCAGTATGTTTATGATGCGTGAAATTTTAGTGCTTCTGAAAAATTATACACTCGCCATTTTATGGCGAAGAACGTGTAGTTTCATAACACACCGACTGTACCGCTATTCGTTATTCGATATAAGCCGCGGTTTTAAGTTGCATTTTCATATGATGTGTGTGTAAGTGAAATTAATTGGTCAAAGGCTAATTTGCTTAATCCGGGAGTAGTCGCGTGGGGTGTTTTTTACACCCCAGCGTCGAAAAAATGAAGCTCACGTCATAGTAGTTGTTTTATTCTTTTTTTGTT